>OY757937.1:67364380-67589380 GCA_963585895.1 Sepioteuthis lessoniana
CAACTAGCTAGGACCTATATACAACAGCTCTCTGTCAATACAGGATATATAGCCTTGAAAACATCCTTGGAATGATGGATGATAGAGACGGATGGTAAGAGAGGGTCAGGGAGATTTGTGCTGGATGCGCAACATGATAATTATATATATACATATATATATACATATATATATACGAGAATCATTAAATAAGTTTCCAGACTTTTATCGTATGGGCACTTTTATTGATAATATACACATGAAACTCTAGTCTCCTTCGAAGTAATCTCTTCCAGCTGCAATGCTCTTGCACCATTCCAACAACTTCTCAATGGCCCCATGGAAGTCCTCTCGTATGAGCGTGTCAATGACCTTCGTCATAGCCTCTTTCATCTCCTCAATTGTCTCATAACGACAGCCTCTGAGCTTAGGGAATAACCAAAAGTCACAGGGAGCAAGGTCTGGACTATAGGGACGGTGAAGAACTGTCTTGATGCCCATCTTGGTCAAATACCCTGTGACAAGGATGGAGTTGTGAACTGGTGCATTGTCCTGGTGGAAATGCCACTGACCCGATTTGAAGCATGCTGGCCTCTTCTGACGGAATCTCTTCCTGAATTCCCTTAAAACCTCAACATAGTAACCCTAACAATAACCCTTTGGCTAATCAACCCTGGTGTATTGACTTCCTTACTCTTCCCACACCTCTAATCATCCCTCTCTGCCTTCTTTGAATCTCTTATGCCACTCAAAAACTGATGCTCGATTCATGCAAGATGCTCCAAAAGCAGCCTGAAGCATTCCATACATTTCTGTGGGATTTTTTCCAAGTTTAAAACAGAATTTTATTGCATATCGTTCTTCTAAAGTGTTCTCACATCTAGATTGCATTTTTGAAATCCACCAGCTTTGACAATCAGGCTTTAGTAGGGGGTATTCCAATTGCTGCTGTAGCTGTTAATTTGAACTGAAATCATAAGTCTGTCATCTCATAAGATGTATAGCAATAATATACTGAATTTTCAAGAGTTTACGTCAATTTTAAATGCCTGTACAAAAAAGTCTGGAAACTTATTAAATGCAACACATATATATATATATATATATATATATATATATATATATAAAAATGAAAATATATTATATACATATATAGATATATTAAATACACATATATATAGATATATTATATTACATATATCTATTACATACATATATAAATATATTATATACATATGTATATATATTATATACATATACATACATATTATATACATACAATCATACATATTATATACATACAATCATACATATTATATACATACACTCATACATATGTATATATATATATATACACACACACACACACATATATATATATATATTATGTATAAAGATATATATATCTGTATCTATGTATCTCTTTCTCTCTCAATATATATATATATATATATATATATATATGTATTTAAATAATTATATATACCAATTAAATTGTCTCAGTATAAAAAAAAATTAGCAATAGAAAATCAATATCAAAATATTTCCTCTTAACAAATATCTCGTCTAAACGACCCTTAGCCAAACCAATCCACACCCTGCTTATACTGACATGACCGGAGAGAAAAACCAATGTCTACTGCTCTGATAATGCTGCAGTAGAGATATCCAAATCCCCGTCATTAACACAGAATTTACAAGCATGAAACAGTAATCACAATTCCAGGGATAGTAGTATTTATTTACTTCTCACAGTTTTCTATGAGTAAGGGTTTTTTTTTTTTGTATATATGTGTCCGCATTGTGGTCAATAGTATTTATTTGCATAGGCAAGTTCATATTTGTGTATATCAACCTCTGTCTGACAATTGTGTATATCAAACAATTATATCAATTCTGTATCTATGTGCACACATACATAGATGCATACACACACAGGTATATTGATACATATATCTTTGCATGTGTAGAGATATTATGATTGATGGTTGATTTTAACAGGATGTCAATCCATCTAGGGTTATTTTATGCCTTGAGGTTAGGGAATAGCATTCATTGCACACATATTTACATTTTTTGTGTAGGTATTTCTTTTTTTTTTTTTCTTTTTTGCTCACAGTCCTATTGAAAATAAATAATTTTAAACAGATCTGCTTGACCTATAGATGAGACCCTAACAGAGTCAGAGTGGACCTGGGAGTAATGACAGTGAAGGGGTACTCCAAACTTCCCAGAGCTCCAAAATTGGAGTCTCACCATCAGATACAGTATAGTTTTATACCCAGGACACCAGGACGTTAAGAATAACATCAGTTCATAGGTGACATATCCTCACCATGCCAGAGGGGTTGGGTAAATATATAGAAAAATAAATATTTTTTTCATATTAATTTAGACGCATCTGGAGAAAGGTCACATTTTTCCGATCAAACTCGTCTTCTATGAAAATGAGAAAAATTACTTTGATAGCATAAACTTCAATGTTTAAAAAAAACTAATAGCATGTCAACCCTTGTTGGGTTATTTTATGCCAAAGTTAGTTTCACCATTATAGTCTCTAATTATGAGGTACAAAAATCTATCTTCAATCTTTATAAACAGGCAAACACTTTTTTGTCTCAAACAGATCTATTTGTTTTTTATCATTAAGATTTTTTAGACTATTGTCTTCATCTTTATTGTTATTTCCACAACGTTTCGGCCAGGTGTTTGTCGAACTCGTGAACCTTCACAGAACTTCGAACTACGTCCTTTATTGAAACCACGGGGATCGCCTGTTCTGACTCCGTTTTGCCATAACCGGGTACAAGTGTTAAGTATTCCTGTATATTACTCGCCTGTAGTGAGGATTGAACCTGCAACCTTCAGATGATTGTCTTCTTAGAAGCTCAGGGAACCAACGCCTATAACCGTTACGCCATGTTGTTGTTACACCATGTGTCCAGCAGGACACATGGCGTAACAACAACATGGCGTAAATCAACAAGCTTCGTCTCAGAAATTTAGACAACTAAGATCTATTTGTCTCATAGAAGGGACCCTAAGAGGTACTACCACTCTCGGTCAGAATACACCTGGGAGTAATACCAACAAAGGGGTCATGCCACACTCCCGAGCTTCTAGTACTGGAGCCTCACCACCAGATACATCTTAGTCTCATACCAGGACATCTCTTAGGATAAAGCCCACAATGGATATATATATATATATATATATATATATATATATATATATATATATATATACTTGGTGCATTCAATAAGTTTCCAGACTTTTTTGTACAGGCATTTAAAATTATTGTAGACTCTTGAAAATTCACTATGTTATTGCTATACATCTTATGAGATGACTGACTAATCTTTATGATTTCAGCTTCAAATGAACAGCTACAGCAGCAATTGGAATACCCCCTACTAAAGCCTGATTGTCACAGTGGGTGAATTTCAAAAATGCAATCTGGACGTGAGGACACTTTAGAAGAACGATATGCAATAAAATTCCTTTTTTAAACTTGGAAAAAATCCCACAGAAACGTATGGAATGCTTCAGACTGCTTTTCGACCATCTTGCATGAATCAAGCATCAGTTTTTGAGTGGCATAAGAGATTCAAGGATGGCAGAGAGGGATGATGAGAGGTGTGGGAAGAGTAAGGAAGTCAATACACCAGGGTTGATTGGCCAAAGGGTTAGGGTTAGGGTTACTATGTTGAGGTTTTAAGGGAGTTCACTAAGAGATTCCGTCGGAAGAGGCCAGCACGCTTCAAATTGGGTCAGTGGCATTTCCACCAGGACAATGCACCAGTTCACAACTCCATCCTTGTCACAGACTATTTGACCAAGATGGGCATCGAGACAGTTCCTCAGCCTCCCTCTAGTCCAGACCTTGCTCTCTGTGACTTTTGCTTATTCCCTAAGCTCAGAGGCTGTCATTATGAGACAATTGAGGAGCTGAAAGAGGCTTATTTAATGATCCTCTTCATATATATATATATATATATATATATATATATATATATATATTTGGAAACTTATTTAATGATTCTCGTATATTTATATATATATATACGCTCCCCTCCTCCAGGAGTTGAGCACTCTGGCAAAGGAATATAATGGTTGCTGCTCGCATAATGCAAAGCTCTTCTAATAATTTGAGCACTTTGATATCCAATAGTGCAAAACGTAAACAAACTAAATTTGATACATATGCGTCAATTCCCGAGCTGATGTTGAGTCATAGACTTGGCCTAGGGGTATGTCATCAGCCTGACATAAAGTTAGGCAAGTTTCAGTCCAGGCTTGCAGCGTCTCACATGTCTAGCCACACTGAAGAGTTGTGATACAATGAAACAGTCTGTTTGCAGATAACAACAGGATTGAAATAAATTTATAATCCTATGTGACCGGTTTCGTTGTTTTTTCTTAAAGTATATATATATATATATATATATATATATATATATATATTTAGCCAAGTGCTTTGTAACAAGCAGAATGTAACACAAGGTCATTTTTTAAAAGAAAAACAGCTGGTTTGAATTCAGATTGTTTTTCTAGAGTGGTTGCCTTACTAAGGCTGAAGAACCCAAACTGCCCTACAATTACCCATAGTCAGGGGAAAAACAAATGGATTTCAACACGAAATAAAACACATACAACCTTATCAGGATTTGAACTCAGGTCACTGATTTCATTACCAATGATAAAAACTGTTACACCAAGTGTTCTACACATTTAATTTGCATGTAGATATAAAGTGTGTGCTCATCTATATAGATATGAATTTGAATATATATATATGTGCGTGATCATCAATAGAGATATGCATTTGGATGTATACATATGTGTATGTCTGTATGAGTGGATGTAATGTGTGTGATCATTTATATAGATATGTATTTGCTTATAAATATGTTTGTGTGTGTGTGTGGATATAAGGTGCATGCAAATCTACATAGATATGTATTTGTATGTGTGTATGTGAGTGTGTGTTTGTGTAAAAAATGAAAAAAAAAGTAACAAGACTAACAGGAATAATATTTCTTTATGCATTTCACTTAGCACTCATGACCTCAGGACAGGCATGAATCCATCCTTTCCCTTCTCCAGTTCTAAGGTATCAGGCAGAATGAGCACTTTAGCCTCGTTACTGCAACCAATCGAGGTGAAGGAAAAACTCTGAATTCAAACCATCTGTACTCTGCAAGAAAAAAATTAACAATGTCATGCACCCTGCTTGTAGCAGAGAGGTTGGGTAAATAATTACACACCCAACAAATACACACATACACATTTATATATATATATATATATATATATATATATATACACATCTGATGATTGTAAATTAGCCCTGCATTGAGCAGATTTTAAACCACTTTTTTCTAATACCATTCATTTCTAGCAATCTCTTGTCCCAAACATTTAACCTTCGCCAATGGTCTGGGAGACCAGGGTTTAATTCCAGGCCGAGTCATACCAAAGACTCAAAAAATGGTACTCGGTGCAGCTTTGCTTAACACTCAGCATTATAAGGTACAGATCAAGGGTAAAGTGGAGCAATCCAGGGAATGGAGTAGGGCTCTCCCCTACACCTCAGTGAAGTAGCTATTGAAAAGGGAGTCTTCGGGACACCCTTGACTAATGTTGGGAACTTTACTTATATATATATATATATATATATAATAAATAAATATATGTTAGTTTTTATATATATTCATTTAATAACATGAGTGCAGGTTTCATGCCATCTTATTATGACAATCATCAGGCAGAGAAAGAAAATATATATATATTTATTCATTATTATTATAATAGCTCTATCATAGATATTGAGTGCTCTCCAAATTATACATTTGGTCTGCCACAAACCAAATAAGTGAGATTGTGACAATCATACACTACTGTAAAATTTATATATATATATATATGTAAAAGTTAGGGTTGTGTAGACACAACCAAAGTCTGATAATCACATAGGTGAGAAACTGACCATTACCAGGTGTTTTTAACTTTGTGTCTTCACAATCCTAACTAAGATATATATGACCTATCACCGAAATTGAATACTGTTTATCTTTAAATATACCAAACTAGATTACATATGTATATATATATATATATATATATATATAGAAGCACACATGGATATAATATTATCATTGTAGGAAACAGACATTTTGAGCACAATTTATAGATATGGCAAACTACATTATATATACCATATATATATATGGTATGTATATATATATATATATATATATATATATATATATATATATATATATATATATGGAGGCATTTATGGTAGAAGTGGACCTGGGGACCCAAGTTCAAACCCTGGA
The DNA here is from genome assembly GCA_963585895.1 of Sepioteuthis lessoniana. Classification (NCBI taxonomy): domain Eukaryota; kingdom Metazoa; phylum Mollusca; class Cephalopoda; order Myopsida; family Loliginidae; genus Sepioteuthis; species Sepioteuthis lessoniana. The sequence goes on from OY757937.1 coordinate 67,370,701, forward strand.
TGAGTCTGTTTACAGTTCACATTGGTTATTAGCACTATGTGAACTGTATGTATGAATCTATTTTTCCTTCACCTATTGGTAATTAGTAGGGCAGACTTGGCCCTCTAACCTTATATAGCAACCAAGCAAGGAGAAAGAAAACTGAAATTAAATCTATTAAACTCTGTTTAAAAAAAATTGATGTGTTGCATCCTACTCTTGTGGAGAGATAGTATATATATATATATATATATATATATATATATATATATATATATATATACACAATGTTCCCCAATGGTTCCGGGAGACCTGGGTTCAATCCTAGGTTGCGTCATACCAAAGACTTTAAAAATGGTACTTGATACCTCCTTGCTTAACACTCAGCAATATAAGGTATATATCAAGGGAAAAGTGGAGCAATCCTGGGAAAGGAGTAGCACAGCTATTGAAAAGGGAGCCTTCAGGACACCCTTGACTAATGTTGCCAACTTATATATATATATATATATATATATATTTATGTTTAAGATGAACTAAGCTCTTTAGCTTTGATATAGCAACCAATCAAAGAGAAAGAAAACTTAATTTAAACATGTTGTTCTCTACTTTATAGTTGACCTTGTATTACATCCTACCCAAGGCAGAGGGGTTGGGTAAATACATTCTTATCACTGTTTGTATGTGTGTGTGTGTGTGTGTGAGTGTATGTGTTCACATCCAACTGAATATTTGTGTGTGAGTGTATGTGTTCACATCCAACTGAATATTTCTTTATAAATCTGTTTTTGTACCCCTATGGTTGTGGATTGTTTTCAATGACATTTTCATGGCCGTATTTGTCCAAATTACTACAAGAACTCACATACATACTTATAAATACATGCCACAATATCTAATCTCCTACACATGTGTTCTGCAAAAAGACACATCCACATTTACACATACCTATATTTAAAAACAAAAGAAAGGAAAAAAAAAAGGAAGAGGAAAAAAAAGGATTCCTATTTACATGACATTTATTTTATTTGTAATAATATATACGTGTGTGCATGTGTGTAGATGAGATTTAGTTGCGTATTGTGTGCATACAATGTAGAAATCTATGAGTGAATGAAGCCAGTTTTCATTGTTTGGTGCCTTCACTTTGCATATACATGTGTGTGTGTGTTTGTTTACACACCAGTCTTGTAAGTGTCTTTATGCCTAGGGGATGTGGCTTAGTGGGAGGTACTTACAGAAGTTGGGGGGTGAGAGGGAAGAAAAGGGCGGAGATGCATGTGTAGGTGGCTGCAGGCAATTCAGGGGGAACTGTGGATCCATAAATGAACGTAAAAGGCAGTGTGCAGCATAGATGTCTATGTGTGGGTGGTAATAATTCTATTTCTATAGATTTACAGTGTATATACATAGATATCCTGAAGAATGTAGATGTGTGTGGCACACATACTTACACACAAACACATGCTCATCTATATAGATATGCATTTGTGTGTGTGTGAGTGTGAAAGATGAATATATATATATTAGTTAGATAGAATAGACAGATTCAACGGCACTTGGTGACAGTCAGTTTCTTATGCGATCATCAGACCAAGCTTTTTGATATAAAGAGCAAATTACACACACATATATATATATATAAATAAATATATGTGTGTGTGTGTGTTTACACACACACTCACACACACACATATATATATATATATATATATATATATATATATATATATTTGAAGAAAAATCAAAAAACAAAGTACTCCAAAGTGAAGAATTAATTTAATGCAAAAGTAAGTCAATGCTGTAAAGTTTCGGCTTTAATAAACCATCATCAGGACTTAGAAAAGATGATATCAAGTATTGTTAGGTTTCCAGTGGATGTTTAGCGTTTCATTAAACATCCATCGGTGATCTAACTTCCATGTATATATATATATATATATATATATACACACATGTATATATCTACATATCTGTCGATGTATATATATATATATATATATTTAAATATATATGCCACTATATCAATATATACATATATCTATCTCTGTTTTATATATATGTATGTGTGTGTGTGTGTGTGTGTGTGTACACCAATAAACTGTAAACTAATGAGGAAAGAAGTATTTATTTTATAACAATCTCCTTCCTCATTAATTCCCTTAATTCAGAATATTAATCACATTAAACAGTGAAAATTCAGTGTTAACTATCAATCACACAGATCTAACACTATACTGTGAAAATTTCAGACTCATATTCTTGTAATAATTATTAATCTGACTGATGACCTATCAACTCACAATTGTGCATATGTTTGGGTATGCACATTTCACTGGTCCTGTAACCTGGTTCAATCATGGGGGCACTATTCATGCAGCTTATCTTGAGCAGAAATAGCTAGGCAGGGCCTATCACTCTCCAAATCTATAACTGGGTTGAATTCAGAGTTTTTCTTCTCCTAAAATGGTTACAAATTTCAATCTCTCTTCTACTTTTTATTAATGGCGGGAAGGAAAATAACACAAGGTTATTAGCATAATGTGAAATGCAAACAACCTCATCCAGGGTTTGAACTTGGGTAGCTAAATCCACTTTGCCACATGTGTACTTATATATAATAAAAACTACATTGTTGGTCTGTTGGTTGGGAGGGTTTTATGGCATATCAACCTTTGTAGGTTATTTAACACCAAATCCATTTTTTTGCAAATAGTCAGTTCTATTTCAAACAATTCAGTTTAGCATGAGTGCACAGTTTAATTGTCAAAAACATTTCTATTTCAAGCTATTCAGTTTATTCAAGCAGAGCTGATTCAGTTTAGTATACGTACAGATTTTGTCTACACACAGTTAAATGTCAAAACAGTTCTATATTAAAAAATTCAATTTAGTGTAGTACAGTTTCAATGTCAAAAACAGTTCCATTTAAAGCAATTCAGTTTAGCATAAGCATGCAGTTTAAATGTAAATACACAGTTTAATTGTCAAAGGCATTTCTATTTCAAGCTATTCAGTTTAGTCAAACAGTTCCAAATCAAACAATTCAGTTTAGCATAAGTATGCAGTTAGTTCTATTTAACCTATAGATAGGGCCCTATCAGGTGCTACCATTCTGGGTCAGAGTGAACCTGGGAGCAATGGCAATGAAGGGGTGCTCCACATTCCCCAAAGCTCCAGAATCACAGGAATCTCATCATCAGATTGTTTAGTGTCATATCCAGGACACTCATTGGGTGGTGGGGGTCTTACCCCCTTGCAGAGTTGCAGTCGGTGTATTCTACAGCCCCAGCGAACTGGGCAATACACTGAGTTAATGTCAAAACAGTTTTATTTCAGATAATTCAGTTTAGCATAAGTACACAGTTTAGATGGCAAAACAGTTCTATTTCAAGCTTTTCAGTTTAGTCAACATGCAGTTAGTTCTATTTAAGCCATAGATAGGGCCCTATCCGGTGCCACCATTCCAGGCCAGAGTGGACCTGGGAGCGATGGCAATGAAGGGGTACCCCGTATTCCACAAAGCTCCAGCATTATTGGAACCTCACCATCAGATTGTTTAGTGTCATATCGAGGACACGCGTTAAGGAGGGGTCTTACCCCTCTGTAGAGAAGCAATCAGTGCATTCTACAGCCCCAGCTGACTGGGCAAAAAAACTATGTATGCATTCATATATATGTGTGTGTTTGTGTGTGTGTCTGTGTCTGTAGAAATAAAGTGACATATAGAACATGTAAGTTTTTGTTTGTGATTGTATCTATGTTATATAATAGTTATTAAGAAAAATACCTCTATTAAAAGTTTGAAATAAAATTTTAATTATGTTTATGAATTCAACATTATTATATAAAGATAAATTAATTCTCAAGATGCAATCTTTTCCTATATACTCAAACACACACACACACACACACACACATATGCACACACATACATATATATATATATATATTATAAGCATTATAAGATATGGATCAGGAGTAAGTTGAGGATAAGATATGGATCAAGAGTAAGTTGAGCAATCCAGGGAAAGGAGTGGCACCCTCTCCTACACCTTGATATTGTAGCCATTGCAAAATATTCCTTAAGGTCACCCTCAGCTTCAGTTGGCCAAAAACAACATTTTATATATATATATATACATACAGGAGAGAGTGAGAAATAGCTGAAATAAGTGTGTGTGTGTGTGTGTAAATGGAAGGTATGTTCATATAGAAGTCACTACTCTAACGTGCAGATTAAACAAGAATAACAACATTTACCGGCTCAGCAGCCCCAGCTAGCGTCCGGCTGGCAGACAAAAAGTAGAATGGGCAGTAAATCGATACTGAACCCCTAACACCTGAAGCATGACTGAAGCAAGCCAGTGTATATATACACTAATATGCCCGCTCACTGAGCCAACAACCAATCACTGTCCAAGGAATGGACTTGGCCACCTTCAAATAGTGGAACGTCCCAATGTTCATATAATCTCACTTCAACTCGTAATTCATTATTATGCATGTGAGCACTGACTCATTGCTACTGAGCCTTATGATAGAATTCCAACAGTTCAAAGATTATAGAAACTGAAACTGTATTAATGAAAACAGAAATGAACAATGAATGAAATATTAATTTTCTTGGGGGAAGTTTTCATGGTTATAGAATAATAATAAACAGTACTCACTTGTACAAGCCAAAAGTAACATGGCTGCCTCCTTGGAAAAGCTAGCCAGCTAAAGCTCACTTCTTTTATTCAAGAGTGCATGAGCAGCATGTGGATTGGTTCACTTTACAAGAATGGACCTACCCAACACATTTGCATGAGTGGGGTCCATTCATCTACTTATTCTCAACCAAATTACTCAGAGAAGTTTTGGAAGCCACTCTACTTGAGCTAACCAATATTCTACAATGGTATTGTGGTTAACGTACTGGATCGTGAAATTGTAGTAAGTGAGTTCAAACTCCAGTCATACTATTGCTTTCACTTTCAGAATATCTCCCCCACCACCACCAGCTATGGACTAAATAGTACCACTACAGTTATTCTACAAGAATAATTTAGGCATTAATTATCTCATGAAGGTTGATATGCCATTTAACAAAGAAACCAAACCTTTCATTGTCTTCAAAATAATCTCCTGAGCACTGATTTCACTTATTCCAGTGAGTTTTTCATAAATTGAAGCACCACAAAAACTCTTCCTTTTTTTGTTATGAACCTACATTTTGGTATTTTTATTGATGTTCTCTATATCCCCTAATGTTTCCCTTAAGATAAAATTTGAGTAAACAAAAAAAAATTCCATAGGTCTAGGTCCTGGTGGCTATGAAATGTGCTACACTTGCATAATTCTGTTTTTCACAAAAAAAACTGGTGTTCAAAAAGATATAAACAAAAAAAACTTAACCAAAATATTTTGAATAAATAACGTCTTAAATTTAACCCATATGGTATATATAGGACATGGCGGAAATACCTCCCACATTTTAAATTTTGACCTGTGTGATCCTAGTGTACTTAGGCAAATGGCAATATGTTTTTAGGAACAAAGAAAATATATGTAAACAAAACTGAAAAGAGATGAACTTATGGTGTACAAGAAAACAATTAGGCAGAGACGTGTGTCTATTGACCAGGAAAAGAAGCAGTTTAAACTTTGTGTGAAACCATCAAAAACACATCTCTCCCACTTTGCTTTGGGTAGAACATGTTTAAAGGTATCCATAAAACATTCTGCTTGACCATTGGATTGTAGGCGGTAGGATGATGACCAAACATGTGTCATGCAGCCTGAATAGCAGAAGTGCTGGAATATCTCAGATGTAAATAGCCATCCATTATCCAAGACTAATGTTTCTAGTAGACCATGTTGGCTGATACTAGATAATGGTGGGGATGCAGAATCCCTCTTTATGTCCAGGCTTTTTACACTTGTGACAATGGTACCTCTTAAATGGACATTTTCAAGCAAAATGCCAGCCACCACAATTCCAGCAAGCAGATGAAGCCTTTTTATGTGTTGAACCTGATGACATTGAGTTTTGCTCTTTTTGAACAGCGTTGACTGTTGATCTTCTTGTTGGTACCGATTGATGTACCATATGTGAATCATGTTTAAGATTCACCAACTATTGACACTCCACTGCAACTTGTTGTAGAATAATGTTTAGGTTCTGTTCCATTTTTGATAGAGTTCTTGTTCAAACCTTAGTATCACCTGTGGACCTCAATCCACATACAAATATAAGGCACTTAAATTGTGCGTTCAAGGTAGACAAAATTTTAAACCAGTCATAGTTTTTGTTGACAGAGCCTGCATATGTTGTGAAGTCAGTTGTATCATATTTTGTAATGTTTAAATAAATAAAACCAATGTTGAAAAGTGAAGTGCAATCAGTGAAAATTTGCTTTAAAATTTCCAGTTTCAGCAAAATTAGCATTCCGGTGATGTTTTGGTAAAATATAATTCAGATACTAGTCATGTTCAATGGAACCAAGAATTCTTAATAAAAGCTAAACTTTCCTGTCATCCACCTGTTCCTTCAAATCCATGGTAAAGAGGTCTTCATAATGTGCAAACCACTTAGGAAATGTCCATTTCACATCCGTGTCATAGTGAAATTCTGTGATAGAATGTCCGACTGATTCTGCATCTCCTGGTGTACATAATTTTGTTTCCTAAGATATTCAGTGTGGTATAGATAGTCTTTCGGTAAATAATTCCATCAACTGTAATTGCAGTTATAATATCTGTTGCTTTGCTAAATCCATTTTTCCTTTGGCAGACGTGTGGGTTCTAGAATCCCAAAGAAAATCTTCATTGCCAAATTTGTTATGTTTTTACGAACAAAAAAATTATGTAAACAAGTCTGAAAAAGAACAGACTCATGGTATACAAGAAGAAAATTAGGTTTATTTAACAAACAGGCAGAGACATGCGTCTATTGACCAGAAAAAGAAGCTGTTTTAATTTTGTGTGAAACCATCAAAAACACATCAATGCACGTCATGGCTCATTTTTGAGTCCTTATTGTCCCTCACGTGTGTTCATTCTTCTGGTCCCTACAATCCCACAATGCACTGTCCACAGGAGGCAATTCCCTTGCTCTCTTTCAAGGGGAATAACATATTTTTTCATCAGGTCTGATCCCTAACACAATGGTAGCTCTAACGAGCTAAGGTCATATCATTTTTTTTTCCTATACAATCAGTTATCATGGTTTGGATCAACAAGGTTTTTCAAGGCTGACAAAAAACAAGAGTCATGTCTGGCAGTATTTCGTCCATATTTTGGCAAATAGCATCCGGCAGTTTGGAAATCTTCAGCCCATAGCAGTTCCAATTTTCTATCCAGAACAGCATTATTCTGACATAAAATGAAATGAGCATGAAAAGTTCTCTATGTAACAATTACAGATTCACCAGTTTTTGAAAACATTTCAACAGCAAATACACAATGTGCACAGGTCCAAGCCATGATCATAACTAAAAATACAAATGGTCAGACATTAGCTAGTTGGAGCTATCATTACCAATTGTCTAAATTCACTTGGTCCACACCGGTGATAGTTTAAAATGTGGTGGATATTTCCATTGTATCCTGTTTAAAAAAGGAAAATATTTTAAAGTGGCCCATTTCTCTGTCAGTTTTTATTTTTTGGAATAAAATTTATTTCTAGAACTAACCTTACAGTAAAACATATCAATTGACTTTCCCACATTGTCCTCCATTTCCCCAACTCCCTTGAAATATATATATATATATATATATATAAAGCACTGGACAAAAAAACACTGGCTATCAAAAACTTAATCATACTATTATTGCCACAAATTTTAATGAAACACATAGGGAGTTTGTATTTTTCTTGATTACAGTAGTCAAAAATACCTTAGTTGTATTGAAAATCATAATTTTCTAAAAAAGAAAATCATCAGAAATATTAAAAAATTCCAAAAAATACCGGAAAATTTTTTAGAATTTTATTTTCCTTGATTTAATATCCTAATTTGGGGATTCGTCCTTTGCTAATGACTTTTAGATACAACAGAGAACTTTGACTACAATAATGAAGGAAAATAATCACTTCCTATGTGTGTCCAAGCAATTGAAGTTTCATTATAATTTATGGCATAATAAAAAATGGTTTAGTTTTTCACTGCTTTTTTGTCCAGTACTATATATATATATATATATGTGTGTGTGTGTGTGTGTGTGTGTGTGTGTATTTATATATGTGTATATATATCATATATATGCACCAACACTCTCACATCGCTCTGTCTCTACAAATATATATATATATATATATATATATATATATATATATATGTATTTACTATTGAAACAAATTTTACATTTGCAATAAAATTTACCATTATTTTCCAATTGAGAAAGGAATAATTTATTTTTCTATTTTCATTGATTTTTTGGAAAGAGCTGAAGAAACTTAAGGAACAAGTTACTAAGTACATAGAACTGCATATATATATATATATATATGGTTAGTTGTTTGGGTTTTATAGCATATCAACCTTTGTAGGTTATTTAATACCAAATCTATTTTAATACAAATAATCAGTTCTATTTCAAACAATTCAGTTTGGCATAAGTACGCAGTTAAAATATCAAGACAGTTCTATTTCAAGTAATTCAGTATAGCATAAGTATGTAATACAGTAATCAGTTTAATTGTCAAAACGGTTCCATTTCAAATAATTCAGTTTAGCATACAAAACAGTTCCATTTCAAACAATTCAGTTTAGCATACAAAAACAGTTCCATTTCAAACAATTCAGTTTATCATAAGTATACAGTTTAAATGTAAGTACACAGTTTAATTGTCAAAAATCAGTATGGAATGGTATACACATTTTGATGCATGCGCACAAGGAGGTACATAAACATACAGAAGTATTAAGAATTTATGATTCATTGATATACAAGTGTTATTCTAAGGCAAAATTCACCGTATTTATTAAATGAATGACCCTCGTATATATACTGGGTCATATTATAGATAATTTTAGCTTTTTAAAAGCAAATTGTATTTATGCATTTCAAACTTCCAATGTTTTAAATGCAACTGATTAAAGACGGCCTTCATTGATCATTCTTATTTCAGGAGTGAAAGAATGTGCATCATAATTTTATCTATGATCTCACACCCCTAAAATGAAGGAACTGAAACTGCATATTTGGCATGTAATGTTGTGGGAGTTTACGAATAGCAAAAATATTACAGGAGCAGGTAAGAAAATTTGTTGTGTTTGTGGCCAAGTTGTTATTACTGAGCGTGAAGTATGAAACTGGTTTTCAAAGTTTTGTTCTGGCAATACATCATTGAGAGATGAACGTTGATCAGGATGTTCATCAGACCTTGATCAAGATGCTTTAAGAGAATTGGTAGAATGCAATCTATTCAAAAGTATTTGAGATTTAGCACTTGACCTCAAAACATCCAAATCCATAATCTGCTGCCACTTGAAAAAGTATAAGAAAAGTAAGCAAGCTGATCATACACCTTAGTGAGAAGAATGAGGAAGATCACATATCCATAGGAACAAGTTTTCTTTCAAGTCAGAGAAATGACCCATTTCTCAAGAATATCATTACAGGTAACAAAAAAAATGGGTCTTTTATGATTATATCAGAAGACCTACCGAGAGTGATGGACGATAAGGACGAATGATAAGAGAGGGTAAGGGAAATCCATGCTAGCAACATGCCATTATGATGATGATGATAATTGTTAAACGCAAAACGCAGTGGATTAACATGGATGAATCTTCACAGCCTAGTCCAAAAGTGGAACTCCATGGAAGAAACATTATGCTGCGTGTATAGTCGGGTCACTGTGATACTATTCATTTTGAGTTTTTAAACTGCAATCAGACACTCGATGTAGACTTATACTCACAACAGCTGCAATGTGTACAAGAAAAACTTCTAAGAAAACACCCTGAACTCATTAATAGGAGAAACGTTGTGCTTCTCGTGATAACTGTTATGATGCTGACCAAAGAAAGACACGGGGAACACAAAAGGTTTGATAGAAAAACATATATTCAAGTAACAGAAATAAGATTCAAGTGAACCTGGTTAAACAGTAGTTAGTTGATTGAAAGCTGAGAGTCCAGTGTGGTAGTGACTATCCGTCCCCAACGCAAATGGTTCATAGGTGATTGTGTCATGCTGATTGGTGCACTCCATCTGATGCTTTCGTTGACGTGTATTTATGGAGGAGGGCAGGTCCATTATGTAGGGAGTACAACAATAACATAAGGCCACATTCAGCAAGAATCATGCAACTGGTCTATTCTACCATATTCAACTTGCACCAAGTGATTTCCATCTTTTTCCTTCTCTAAAAATGCTCAGAATGACAAAAAATCTTCTCAAGATCAGGTAAAACTATTTGTGGAAAACTTGAATTTAAAACCAGCTAAATTTTACATGAGAGGAATCAACAAAGTACCTGATAAATGGCAAGAAGTGATTACAAATAATGGTGAATACATTATCGGTTGAAATTAATTCATTTTTGAATCATTCATGAATAAATTATACTAAACAAAAATGGAAATTATTCATGACTTCACTCAAGTATATATATATATATATACACAACCGGCTCATTGGCCCAGTGGGTAGAGTGTTCATCAATGATTTGGGAGACCTGGGTTCAATCCCAGGTCGCGTCATACCAAAGACTTTAAAAATTGGTACTTGATACCTCCTTGCTTAACACTCAGCAATATAAGGTAAGTAGGAGGGTAAAGTGGAGCAATCCTGGGATAGGAGTAGTGCCCTCCCCTACACCTTGGTGTAGTAGCTATTCAAAAGGGAGCCTTCTGGTTGCCCTTGACTACGGTCGCCAACCGGACATTGGCATAATGGTTAGAGTGTTCACTAATGACTCGGGAGACTGGGGTTCAATCCCAGGTCGAGTCATACTAAAGATTCAAAAAATGGTACTTGATGCCTCCTTGCTTAACACTCAGCATTATAAGGTACGGATCAAGGGTAAAGTGGAGCAATTTAGAGAAAGGAGTAGTGTCCTTCTTTATACCTTCGTGTAGTAGCTATTAAAAAGGGAAACTTTGGGTCACCCTCAACTACAGATTATATATATATATAAGGAGCCTCAATAGCTACTACATTGAGATGTAGGGGAAGGCACTACATCTTTTCCTGGATTGCTCCACTTTACCCTTGATATATATTTTATTAAGCTGAGTGTTAAGCAAGGATGTGTCAAGTACCATTTTTTGAGTCTTTGGTATGACTCGAACAGGGATTGAACCCCAGTCTCCCAGACCATTGGCAAGACCAGGGTTCAAAATGCTATGAGCACATGTATGCTTATATCAAGTGTGTATTCTAATTGATACAAAACTATCCATGTATATATTTGCATTAATATATCTTATTCCTTTGTGCCTGTGTATGATTGAATCTAATATGTGTGTGTGTGTGTGTGTGTGTGTGTACCCAATTTTCACAATTTGTGTATATTGTATGTATCTTTTGCATCTCATTTTGTAGATATATATTTACTTCCCTGTTTTTTCAATGAATATTTTTGCTAGTGTACATATATATATATATATATATATATATGTGTGTGTGTGTTTGTGTGATATATGAGTGTGTAAGTGTATTCATGTGTTTATGTACATGTGCTTAATTTTCACACTTTATATATGTGTATATTGTGTGTGTATATATATATATATATATATATATATATATATATATATATATATATATATTGTGTGTGTGTGTGTGTGTGTGTGTGATGTTGATATGTATTTGCTTCTCTTTTTTTTCCAATGAATATTTTTACTTGGGTACACATATGTATATGTTTTTATGTACATTTATGTATGTATATCTGTGTGTGTGTGTGTGTGTACTTGTGCTTAATTTTCACACTTTATGCAAATGTATATATGTATGTAGTTTTATAGATATATATCAACTTCTCTATTTTTTCAAATGAAAATTCTTGCCTAAGTATTTGTATATGTATATATGTGTTATGTGTGTGTGTGTGTGTGCGTGCACATGTGATTAATTTTCTTACTTTTATGTATGTGTATAAAGTATGTACATATGTACATAGTTTTGTAGATATATATATTTGCTTCTTGATCTGTTAATGAATATTTTTGCTGGTGAATGTATATGTGTCTGTATATATTGTTATGCATGTTTATGTTGGTGTGTGTATGTCTTTTTATATGTGTATATGAGTGCGTGCACATGTGCTTCATTTTCACACTTTATGTATGAGTATATAGTTCTATATATGAATGTAGTTTTGTAGACATATATTTGCTTCTCTATTTTTTAATGAATATTTTTGCTTGTGTATGTATGTGCGTATGCATGTGCGTTTGGTGTAGGGAGAAGAAGGAGAGGCGGTTGATCCAAGGAAATTGGAAAATGACGAAGTATGCCAATATTGTCACAGCCATTTGTCTTGGGCACCACAAGCTTTTCAGCTCTGATATTCCTCAGCCACCAGTCACCAGTCTCCATGACTCACACAGGGATTACACAAAAGACACACACACACACACACACACACACTTACAAAAGACACACACACACACACACTTACAAAAGACACACACACACACACACACTTACAAAAGACACACACACACACACACACACACAAATCTATATCTGTCTGTCATGGTAAGACTCAATCTAAACATTTGCATCTATCTTTGCATCTATCTTCTGTTTGATAAGCCAGTCTTTTTTGCGATTTATTTTTCTTTTCTTTCATTCTTTTTCTTTCATTGATTCTTTTTAACTTTTCTTTTATTTCTTTTCATCTCATCTTAGCTTCTTTTTTCTTTTATTGTATTCTTCTTCATTTTTCCAAATTTCTCGTCTTTTCTGCTTTATTCATCTTTCTAGATCATTCTTCAATTTCTTTCTTTTGTCATATCTTTTCCAGTTTTACTTTCTATTTTTTTTCTTTTCCTTCTTTCTTCTTTCTTTTAATTTCTTTTTTTTTCAGAGATAAATTAACTTCTTTTTTGTCCTTCATTTATTTCTTTTTATATTTGTTCTACATTTTATTATATTTTCATTATATATTTAGTAATTTCTTTTTTTGTCATATCTTTTCCAGCTTTTCTTTTTTCTTTCTTTTCCTTCAGTTATATCAACTTTTTTCTTATTTCCTTTTTTTTTCAAATAAATCAACTTCTTCCTTTCTTTATTCTTTTATGGTTTTCTTTTTCCTTTTTCTTCATTTTTCTTTTTTCCATCTTATTCTGCTTTCTCTTTCTAGATCATTCTCTAATTTCTAGATTATTCTTAATAAGTCATATATCTTTCTTTCTTTTTTCTTTCTTTTCCTTCTGTTGTATCAACTTCTTTCTTTATATTTCATTTTTTTTTCAGATAAATCAACTTTTTTCTTTCTTCTTTTTTTGTTTATTTTTTTTATATTTGTTTTTATTTCCTTACTCAAATTAACTTTTTTTCCCCTGCTTTTTCTTCAGTCAAATCAAGTTCTTTTATTCTTCTTCTCTCTTTTTGCTTTCTTCTTTCTCTCTCTTTCAATCCATTTTCTTCTTCCTTTTTTCTTTTGTAAAATCAGCTCTTTTTTCTCTTTTTATTTTCTTATATTTACTTTCTTCTCTTTTTCTATCCCTTTTTATTGTCTTCTCTTTTTTTTCTTCAGTAAAATCAACATTCATCTTTCTCTTTTTATCCTTCTTCTTTTTTGTATTTTTTACTTTCTTTTTCTCTTTCTTCGGTAAAATCAGTTTTCTCTCTTTTTCTGTCCACTTTCTCTTTTATCTTTCATTCAGTTGTATCAATGTATTGTTTTTTTCCCCAATCAAATCAGCTTATTTCAAAACTTTCTTTTTTTTTCTTTTACTCAACTTATTTTTTTGTTGTTATTTTTTCTGTTATTTTATTTTTTTATTCAGTCAGAGCAAATCCTTTTTTTCTTTCTGTCATTCTCTTTTTTTTCAAATTTATCTTTCCTTTTTTTCCCCTTTTTTCTTCTTCATTATTTTTTAATCTATCTCTTCTTTGTCACATATACAATTATATTTCTATCCAATTAATTGTTTTAATTGATCAACTGATTTAATTTGTTCCTTTCATATTTATTTTTATTCATCTATCTATTCTTTTTTCTCTAAATAGGTTTTCTATCTCAGTTCCCATTTTCTTTATATCTGTCTATCAATCTCACTTCATCTTTTTATCTCCCTCTGTCTCTATCTTTCATTAAACTTTATCTCTCTGAGTCATTCTTTCTCTTATTCATTCATTCTCTCTCTCTCTTTCTCTATTATCTCACTCTGTTCATATGTTAAATTTTATGAGCTGTCATGTCTACAGTGGACAATAAATTTAATAGAATTCAGTGCATATACTAAAAACTGTCATATGAATCTAAACGAGTACTTATATGGGTGTACGTTCAAATATCTGTTTTATTCTTTTCTTCTTCTCAAATCACTCTCCCTCTATATGTTATATTCTACATATATTCATTTAGATAATCCAAATATCTTGACTGATACACAAATCAATACACATAACTGAATATAGATGTGTATATATCCACATACATGAATATATACACACACAAACATATATACATACATATATTATGTAAAGAATGTTGTTAAAAAAAAAAATATATATATATATACTAACACGTATTAAATAATATATGTGTATATATATATATAGAGAGAGAGGGAGTGAGAGAAAGAGACAGACATACACATGTATATACATAAAAATACACATATAAATGTATGCACACATATATATATATATGTATAAATATATATATATATATATATATATATATATACACTCATACAAATATATATACATAAATTATGTAAGGCATGTTAGTATACATATAGAGGCACAAACATATACATAAATACACACACAAACATATATATATATATATATATACACACACACATATATATATATATATATATAGACACATAAATATATATATATATATATATATATATATATACACACTCATACAAATATATGTACATAAATTATGTAAGGCATGTTAGTATACATATAGAGACACAAACATATACATAAATACACACACAAATATATATATATATATATATATACACACACACACACACATTATATCTATATATATATATACATGCTGAAAAGGCATATGAAGGTCAATAATGTTAAAAAAAAGCTTAGTGATCTTTTGAATGAACTTGGAAATTGTTGGAAACCTTGCAAAAGTAAGGCTGGCTTTTAAGCCATGTCACACATATTGGTTCAGTGATCAAATATGAACCCCTCACCCATGTGTGTATATATATATATATATTATCCATGCATATACATATATGTATGTATATATACAAATATGTAGGATGTGGTCATGATGAAGTGCTTATCCTTGTAGAAAATGGACCTGAATTCAAATCCTGAACTCAACTGTTTCCATTTTATATAGTGCTAATACCATTTAGGAAAGGCATGAATCTAAATATTCTCTTTCCAGCTATTGATAAATAGTAGGGCAAACTGGGCTCTTTAAGCTTGATGTGGCAACCAGTCAAGGAGAAGGAAAACTCTGAATTCAAATCCCTCTTGAAAAATTGACCTTGTGTCATATTCTGCTTGTACAGAGGAGTTGTATATACTTATATGTATTTATGCATGATGCATAATACCTAACCAAACCGAACCTTAAATTTGGAAAAATAGTTTAATATTTAATCAGTTGGTCCTGAGAAACTGAAATGCATATGAGGGAAAAATGGTGTACTCATATTTTTCCACCAATGTTCAAAAAGCCAGGAGAGTCCTTGTGGTGTAATGGTTAAAGTGCTGGACAGCGGAATCGTAATAAGCGAGTTTGAACTCCAGTCGCGCTATTACGTTCACTTTTGGACAAATACCCTTGGGAAAGGTATGAACCCCCTTATTCTCCCAGCTATGGGTTAAATGGTACCACTGCTGTCCTTCTTAAAGGATGGATTTAGCATTAAATAACCTTCAAAAGTTGATATGCCATTAAAATCACAGAGACCAAACTAAACCATCAAAAAGCCACTACTAAATGTGGTTGGGTTATATGCACAAGAAAAAACATGGTAACTAAGAAAGAAGTGTGCACACAAAAGTGGCTTAGAATGTATTCTTCAAAATGTCTGACTCATCTAAACAATATCTAGACGTGGAAACAGCAGTCTGGATGTTGAAACATCATCACTTTATCTTTTAAGTTGTTCTCACCTTCATTTGAGTATTAAATTTTGAAAAAAAAATTGTTATTAATATATATATATCATCATCATCATCATATCGCGCTGGTAGCACGGATATCCCTGACCCTCTCTCGCCACTCCTTCCTATCGTTCATCGCTCTAGGTAGGTCTTCAGGACAACATCCCGTATCCTCACATAGCTGCTGAATGTATGTTCGTGCTGGTCATCCTGCTTTTGCACGGCCATGTGTGGCGGTCCATAAGAGTACATCTCTTATGAGTTTGCCTCTGCTTCTCCAGCAGTGTCCTGCATGTCTGGTTCGTCTAACTTGAATAGTTTTCATGATAGGGAGCAGGTGGCCGTACAGTTGGTGTCTTGTGGGGTGTTGCCACCAGGACTTGTTTAAGATTGCACGTAGCATTCTTGTGTAATTGCCGTCTAGCTTCTTCTCCAGCCGTTTTGTTAGCGTCCATGTAGTGCAGCCATATAGCAGTATCGATGTGACCGCTGCCTGGAAGAAACTGCGTTTCATTTTATCGGTTAGGTCTGATTTCCATATAATCGATAGCCTATTGATAGCTGTCCATGCTTTCGCTAACCTCGTTTTGATGTCTTTTTCGGTTGATTCGATGCTGCTTCCTAGGTAAGTGAATTTGTCAAATATATATATGTGTTGTGTTTCACTTTGTGCCAATGCCCATGGTAAAGACATGAATGTATATATTCTCCCTCCCCTCCCTCAAATATGGGTAAATATTTGAGCAGACTGGGTTCTTTAACAACCTTGATAAGGCAACCAGTTTAGAAGAAGGAAAACTTTGCATTCAAACCTGTTATCCTCTGCTTAAAGATTTACTTTTTGCTATATCCTCCCCATGATTTATTATATAAATATACAATTTTGAAAAAAAATTAAAAATTTAGTTTCAATATCTTTTATCACACTTTATCTATTCATATATCTATATATATATATATATATATATATATATATATATATATATATATATATATGGAGGCACATGTTTATTAGAGATACTCTTTTTTTAAATATGCTTTTGATTCATTATTTATCAAGTAATTCTTACATTATTCAATTTTTTAATTAAATGTTGTAATTTTCATAAAAGCAATACACAAATACACACACACACACACACACACACGTATCTATATGAGATTATTTTGTATAAATCTTCTTTTGTTAATATATATATATCTAATAAAATATTTAAAAAAAAAAATATATATATAATAAAATATTTAAAAAAAAAAAAAAATATATATATATATATATATATATATGTGTGTGTGTGTGTGTGTGTGTGTGTGTGTGTGTGTGTTTAATATTTTTTTAGATATTCCTTTTACACATTTTGCCCAGTCAGATGGAGCTGTAGAACACACCGACTGAATCTCTGCAGAGGGGTAAGACTCCCGACAACAAGTATCCTGGATATGACACTAAACAATCTGATGGTGAGGTTCCAGTGATGCTGGAGCTTTGGGGAATGCGGAGTACCCCTTCATTGCCATTGCTCCCTGGTCCACTCTGGCCCGGAGTAGTAGCACCTGATAGGGCTCTATCTATGAGTTGAATAGAACTAAACTGTGTACTTATGCTAAACTGAATTACTTAAAATAGAACTGTTTTTACATTTAACTGTGTCTAAACAAAAAACTGTATTTATGCTAAACTAAATTGGTTGAATTAGAACTGTTTGACTAAACTGAATAGCTTGAAATAGAAATGTTTGACTAAACTGAATAGCTTGAAATAGAAATGTTTTTGACTATTAAACTCATGTGAAACTGAATTGTTTAAAATAAAACTGATTACTTGTATATAATGGATTTGGCATTAAATAATCTACAAAGGTTGATATGCCATAAAACACAAACAGCCAACCAACCATTTTACACTTTAACAAAAGATTTTTTTTAAATCATCTTATATATATATATATATATATATATATATATATATGAGATTATTTTTGTAAATGATCTTTTGTTAATATATAAAGGGAACATATCAAAAAATATCTAATATATATATATATATATATATATATATACACTTTTAAAAGAGAAAGGTGTAAAATAGATAGAGGACGAGTGTAAATGAATCCAGTGTTCATCAAACTATCAACCTGACTTGCCACTTTATTTTCTAAAATTTAAGTGAACCTTTCAACCAGAAAAATTTTCATTTTATCCTGAATGTTTCCAGAATTTTCAATAAAGTGAATTTTAACAAAGCCCAACCATTATGAACTTTCAATTCCACATTCAATCTGTTCATATAGGAAACTATTTTGTTTTTCCACATTTCTATTCCTGTTTTTGTTTTTTTTTTCATGCATGTGCGCTAAATGGCAAATCACTTGAGTGGAAAATTGGTATTTTTAGAGGCTTTTTCAAATTAGAGGATCGTATGGTTCACTCTACAAATATGCAATGATATGAAAACACAAATTTTCAATCAACTAAAAATATGTGCATATATTTATGCTGTGTACTTCAATTGTGATGCAATGAACAATTGCCAGTATATATATATTATACCGGACATTGGCATGATGGTTAGAGTGTTTGCTCATGGCCTGGGAGACCTGGGTTCAATCCCTGGTCGCGTCATACCAAAGACTCAAAAAATTGTACTTGATGCCTCCTTGCTATTATAAGGTACGGATTAAGGGTAAAGTGGAGCAATCCAGGGAAAGGAGTAGCACCCTCCCCTACACCTTGGTGTAGTAGCTATCAAAAAGGGAGCCTTCAGGTCACCCTCGACTACGGTCACCAACTTTACTTACTTTCTTTTTACAATATATATTTATATATATATAGGAGGCACACCTAGTATGATGGTTAAGGTTGTTTGAAATGGAATTGGTAACCCAAGTTCAAATCCTATACAAGGTTGTTTGTGAATCATTTTGCACTAATGCCCTTGGGGAAGGTATGAATTTATCTCTTTTCTGTTTTGCTTCCATTCAATGTTGGAAGAATTCTTTTGGGGTGCCTCTCAACTCCATTGTTACAGTCTTCTTGATAGTTTCCACACCTTCAAACCAGGTCCCCTTGATAATCCCGTTGAGTGGGGAAAAGAAAAAAGTTTCACAAAGCAAGATCATGGGAAAAAGGAGATTGTTCCAACAGTATGGCAATGTTCTTGATGGCCAAGAAGTGCTGGATGTTCAGGACGTTGTGAAGAGGTGTATTATTGTGGTGAAGCAACCACAATTTGTCCTGCTTATACACTGACCGAAGCATACACAGGTCGATTTTCTTATAGACTTGCTGATTGATTGTTTGACCCTGTGGCAAGAACTTGCCATGGACAATGCTCCTCACATTGAAGAATGTGATCATAACATGACTGACTTTTGATTTTAACTGTCTGTTCTGGCACTTGGTTTCCAGGTCAAACGCGAAATTCTATGTCTCATATACTGATTCTATGAACCAAGTTTGGTTCAGTTTAAAGATGCTTGATGATGTCCTGATACACCTGCATGTAGTGCTCCCTCTGATCATCATTCAGCACTTTTGGCTGACATTCCACATGCCCTAATCTTCTTCGGTCATAATCTTCCAAACACTGTCCCTTATCCTGTCCAGCAGACTTGCAATCATTCAAACTACCAACTGACAATCCTCACACACCACCTGCTTTACCTGCTTGATATTGACCTCAGTCCTGCCTGTTGAAGGCCTCCTGCTCCTGGAGTGATTTTCATCTCCTCACATCCATCTTTGGATCTCTTGCGCCACTCAAAAACACATGCGTATGATATGGTATTATCTTCATACATATTCTGAAACATTTCAAATACTTGGAACCGAAGTTTTACCTAACTGGACCAAAAATTTCAAGTTTACTTGTTGTTTGGTATTGATCATTCATTCTTCACTGCTTATAGCTGAATAACCAGAAATAAAGATTATATATATTACACATAAACAAAAACATGAACATGCATTCCTTCTGGCAGGTAAGAGAGAAAGGAATGTCCGTTCAGTTGAGGTATCTCAAGGTAACTGAGGAAGAGTTTCTTTTTGGTGCCAAGAAGCCCATCTTTTCAGGCATGCTTAGATTGTGCTTCCTGTCAGAGGCCTATGGGAAATTTTGTTATTTTTGTATTTACTTATTTTATATTTTTATGTTATTGGTTGTTTTTTTAATTTCTAATTTAATCACTAAAGAACTCTGAAGCCCAGATAGAACGTTGAACAGAACCCTTTATTTAATCCCCGAGGATAGAGTGTTCTAATTCTGTTAACCATGACCAGACACAAGAGTTTAATTGAATTGTTATCAAATTTGACCATTCTGTTTACTGGCAATGTTAGCCTTATTGTAAATAAAAACCAGCCTCCTAAAAGTTAAGAAGCTTTTTCTAAAAAAAAAAAAAAAAAAAAGACATATTTTTACATACAAAATTTAGTAACTTTCTTCATGAAACCCTAATTTCAAGTTTTCTATTTAAGTTTTTTTTTAAGTTTCTTTTGAAGTTTTTTAATATTTTTTTGAATTTTCTAAAAAAGTGTTTTAAGTTTTTTAAAGGTCTTTTATGAAGGTTTTTAAATTTTTTTTTAAAGGTTTTTTAAGTTTTTTCTGTTTGGTTTCTTTTTTAACATTTCAACCGTCTTGGGTTATTTAATGCTAAAGCCATTGACAGTAGTATTACTATTTAATGCATAGCTAGGGAAATAAGGGGGTTCATACCTTTTCTAAGGGTATTAGTTCAAAAGTGAATGTAATAGCACATCTAGAGTTTTAACTTGCTAACTATGATATTGCAGACAAGCATGTCAGCCATTATGCCATGGAACCTCCT
This sequence comes from Sepioteuthis lessoniana, assembly GCA_963585895.1. Lineage (NCBI taxonomy): Eukaryota > Metazoa > Mollusca > Cephalopoda > Myopsida > Loliginidae > Sepioteuthis > Sepioteuthis lessoniana. The sequence continues at coordinate 67,391,784 of OY757937.1, forward strand.
TGTAAAATTTTTTAAAGTTTTTTTTAAGCCTGTTATATAACTTGACAATTATTTTTCATTAATTAACCAAATTTAAAACTGAGAATTAAAATTACCAATGATTTATCACAATGCTACTTATTGTTTAGATTTACATAATTATTATGCTTCTATTTTTTGGGGAATTTCCACAGGTACAGCAAGTGTATGTGTGTGTGTGTGTGTGTGTGTGTGTGTGTGTGTGTGTGTGTGTGTATAATCACACATACATACATATATAGAGATAAGAAAGAAAGAAAAAATTCTTTACTATAAATAATCCATAAAAAAAATTATTTATTGTTTAAATTTACATAATTATTCGGCATCTATTTTTTGGGGAATTTTCAAAGGTACAACAATCATATGTGTGTGTGTGTGTGTGTGTGTATATATATATATATATATATACATACACACATGTATATAATCATACACACATATATAGAGATTAGAAAGAAAGAAAGAAATTCTTTACTATGAATAATACTTTAAAAAATTAAATTTAGCTTTGTCTTAAAATTTGTCTTGTTCATGCTGTGAATTTAATATGAATTTTCTCTTGTACAATGCCACGTGACCTATCCCCCTGGAATTAGTATTTATGCCCCCACTACTACAAATATGTTGAGAGAGAGACAGAGAGAGAGATACTTATATAAATCTAAATAGTCAAGAATGTTCCACAAGAAACATTTCTTTTCATCAGGTTTTTTTTTCAAATAAAAAGAAACCAAAAGTTTTTTCTTTAAAATAGTCATTTACAAAGCTTTTCTTATTTTGGCACAAGGCCTGAAATATAGAGCACCCAATGAGAATTGACCCCACAAACAATAGTATGTTAGATTACCTCACTATCAGTTACACCACATAAAGAGCTCAAGTTTAGCATCAAGGAAAAAAGAAGTAACGAGTTTAGTTATTAGACTTATCTTAGTCTGGCACAAGGGCTGAAGTATGAAGCGCTCAATGAAAACTGAACTCACCAACAATGGTATGTTAGCCTAGCTTGCTAACTGTTACATGACTCAAGATACTCAGGATGTATATTCATCTTTGCCTTCTGCATTTAAATGATTGATTGATTTTAATGGCATGTCAACTTGTCTGGGATTATTTAGTGACTAGAGGTTAGGGAACCAAGTTCATTGTGCATTCAGATTTATAATTTTTTTGTTGTTTTTTAAGAGTTTGTTTTTATGCAGAGTCCTATTGATTACAAATGATTTTAAAAAAAACTATTTGACCCCCAAGATGTGACCCTAACACTCCGGGAGTACTCTACATTCCCCAGAGCACTAGACCTAAAGCCTCACTATCAGATGCAGTTTAGTTTCATTGCCAGGTCATCTCTTTTTTGGGAGGAACTTACACTTCTGCAAGGGATACAGTTATCTTATTCTAAGTTGTTCTGTGGTTAAAATTATTTTTAAACCAGGGAGAAGGATTCATATTTGGTCACAGAACCAATATGTTTGTCATGGTTCTTTTTAGAAAATTTTAGGATATATGAAAATATTTTAATTTTTTTGTTAGGCAGAGTCTCTATGGTGTAGAGGCTAACATGCTGAACTGAAACATTGTAGTAATCAAGTTTGAACTCCAGTTGTGCTATAATGATAACTTTCGGATTAATAATCTTGAGAAAGGTACAAAACTTCTTGAACTCTTTAGGTTAAACAGTAACATTACTATTCTTTAACAAAGATCGATTTGGCATTAGATAGCCCATAAAGTTTGATATGTCATTAAACAAAGAAACTAAACCAATTTTTAGTTAATATATGGTATCTATCTATAGTTCTGGCTCATTTAATTATTTTTATTATAATTATTATTATTCCTTGTAAATTTTTCCTGCCAGGATCAACTGGTGGTTTGTCACTGAAGTGACAGAAAATCTCTTCAGGTCTCCAGGACCCATCTCAGTATTCTGGCTGATCTAAGCAATGTGTAGTCTGGATGGTCTCTACTCTTCCAGAGATTTCCAATTCTTCCAGTGTCATGGAGACTGTTCCAATTCCTCCAAGCCCTTGAGGACTGTTCCAGGTGCACAAATTACAAACGGTATTACCTTCACCCTCATGTTCTATAACTTTTTTTTACATTTTTGTTGTCTTCTCTTGTCGAATTTTTCCTTTGGTGTCTCAGATGCATTGTTGCTTTTGTCTTTGCTTGTACACCTGAAACTAGAACAACCAACATTAGCAGGATGACTATTAGGTCCCTCATGTTGGCTATCAAGCAATCATCTGCTGATCATGACACTCAGATTTGTCATCTGAGTCCCACATTGATTTAGATCTGCCATTTTTCATGAGTAGTATATTATAGCTATACCAGACCCAGGGGGTAATTATTATCTATATTCATGATACAAATATGATCTGTAACTGTTCAAAGAAAGAGGACAGTTCAGCAGGTCATGTAAAAAAAGAATTAAAAGCAAATATTTATAGATACCCACACTTTTAAAAAATTTTAAGCTTTAACTGAGAAAAATTCCTGCATCTCTATTTCGTCAATCAAATATCATTTTGAAGAAAAAGAGATTGTACAGACTCCTTGAAAATGCATAAAACCCTATTGGAAAATTCTGGAAGATCCCAGTAAATTCTAAAATGTTTATAATATTTCAATGTTTCTAGCAAATGCCATTTTTTTTAAGTAAAGCATTTATACTTTACATATGCCTCCTTAGGCATTTCGGGTTTTTACCATTTTCTCACATCAACCATCTAAAAAAAAAATCTTTGCACAGAACATATATACTATTGATACAATATCTATATGCAGATCAAATACTGTTAAGTTGTTCCGAAAAATGTCCTCATAAATTTTTTTGCTAAATTATCCAATTTAATCTTAAATTTTTTTACACTATTGCAGTTTTTAATCTGATTAAGCAATTTATTTCAAAAATATATTACACTATAATAAAAAAAAAAAAAAAAAAACAAATTAAGTCTTAGTTTTTAAATCTGCTTTGACAGTAAATTTCCAGTTTAAGGAAAAATATTCAGAAAACATTTACCATAATTAGAAATTACATAAATTATTTTTCAAAGTTTCAATTAGATCACCTCTCATTCTTCTTTTGAGTAAACTAGTGGAATACACCCTCTACTAAAGCCTGATTGTCATGGCTGGTGAATTTTAAAAATCCAATCTGGATGAGAGGACACTTTAGAAGAACAATATGAGATAAAATTCTGTTTTAAACTTGGAAAAAATACCACAGAAACATATGGAATGCTTCAGACTGCTTTTCAACCATCTTGCATGAATTGAGCATCAGTTTTTGAGTTGCATAAGTTATTCAAGGAAGGCAGGGAGTCTGTGAGGGATGATGAGAGGTGTGGGAGGAGTAAGGAAGTCATACACCAGAGTTGATTGGCCAAACGGTTAGGTTTAGGATTAGGGTTACTGTATTGAGGTTTTAAGGGAGTTCAGGAAGAGATTCCGTCGGAAGAGGCCAGCACTCTTCAAATCGGATCAATGGCATTTCCATCAGAACAATGCACCAGTCCACAACTCCATCCTTATCACAAAATGGGCATCAAGACAGTTCTTCAGCCTCCCTATAGTCCAGACCTTGCTCCCTATGACTTTTGGTTATTACCTAAGCTCAGAGGCTGTTGTTATGAGACAATTGAGGAGATGAAAGAAGCTGTGATGAAGGTCATTGCCACACTCACACAAAAGGACTTCCATGGGGTCTTTCAGAAGTTGTTGGAACAGTACAACACGTGCATTGCAGCTGGAGGAGATTACTTGGAAGGAGACTAGAGTTTCATGTGTGTACTATCAATAAAAGTGCCCATACGAAAAAAGTCTGGAAACTTATTTAATGATCCTCGTATATATATATATATATATATAGTGGAGTCATGGATAATCATTAATGATGACTGACAAGGGGTATCCTGTAACTTTCAATTAGTTTTTCTTGTATACATATAAGTGAAATCTTTAGGGGACAGAGTGTATGCAACACTTAATTTCTTGTTGGTGTCCTCGTAGTGTAATGGTTAAAGTGGTGGACTGCGGAATTGTAGTAAGCAAGTTTGTACTCCAGTTACGCTATTACGTTCACTTTCAGGTTAATACCCTTGGGAAAGGTATGAACCACCTTATCCTCCCAGCTATGAGTTAAATAGTACCGCTACTCTTCTTCTAGAATAGTTTTGGCATTAAATAACCTGCAAAGGTTGATATGCCATTAAATAAAGAAACCAAACCAAACGAAACCTTAATTTCTTCTCACACATTATTCTTTAAAGAACTCATGAGAATAAAACTAACACTAATTTGTTAAAAGGATTTCGTAATCGTGTTATCAACAGATTAAATTGTTTCTAAAGACAATAAACAACAAAAGTACATATTGTAGAGATGATAACAACATAAGTAAATTCAATTGCAACCAAATGCCTAAGAATTACAAACAGGATAAATAAACCCCAAGAAATATCATTAAACAGAGCATCTTCCCAACTGAATTTACAAAGGATACGAAATCAATCATCATCAAGGCATGCTGACTGCATGTATTCCTTTGAAACTCTCTCACCATTTGTCCCTATTGGTCATTGCTCTTAGAAAGTTTCTTGGATGATATCCAGTGTTTTTACAGAGGTAATGAATGCAGGTTTTTGTAGGTTGGCCAATATGGGTGCGTCCATGTGTAGGAGTCCACTAAATTTATAATTTACTAAAAAAAATGAGAAACTATCAATCTCATCCTCAGCTATAACAATAACCGTCAGTAGGGCAAAGAATATGATGATTGTATCCTCTGCAGAAGTGTAACCCCGCCCCACTCCAAAATAAATGGTTATCTGGGTATCACATTATACTGCATCTGGGTGAGTATGGAGCACCCTCTCATTGCTATTACTCCCAAGTCTAATCTGACTCAGATAAAAGTAACTGTTAGGGTCCTATCTATGAGTCAAATAAATCTGTTTAAAAATCATTAGTATTAGGTAGGAATACTTGAGACTATATAACTGGTAATTATTTGTTTTAAGAATAGTTACTAGAATTTATAATTATTTACTAAGGTTTGGTTTGGTTTGATGGCATATCAACCATTGTAGTTAATGCCAAATACATTGTTATACATATAAACAGTTCTATTTCAAACAATTCAGTTTAATATAAGTACACAGTTTAGTTCTATTTAACCCATAGATAGAACCCTATCAGGTGCTTCCACTCTAGGCCAGAGTTAACCTGGGAGCAATGGCAATAAAGGGGTACTCCACATTCCCCAAAGCTCTAGCATTACTGGAGCCTTACTATCAGATTATTTAGGATATTCATTGGGGGAGTCTTACCCCCCTGCAAAGATGCAGTCGGTGTATTCTGCAGCTCCAGTAGACTGGGTCATGTTTACTAAGTGGGTAGATTGTTCACCAATGGTCCGGGAGACCTGGGTTCAATCCCAGGTTGCATCATAACAAAGTCTTTAAAAATGGTACTTGATGCCACCTCACTTAACACTCAGCAATATAAGGTATGTATCAAGGGTAAAGTGGAGCAATCCAGGGAAAGGAGTAGCATCCTCCCCTACATCTCAGTGAAGTAGCTATTAAAAAGGGAGCCTTCTGGTCACCCTCGACTACGGTTACCAACTTTACTTATTATCATTAGTCATTAGAAATCATAACTGTGAAAATAAATGATCCTTATTATCAAACAGAAATAATTACTGGGAATCATATAATTGTGTATGAATTATTAGTATTAGATAAGAATACTTGAAACCATATAATAGAGTATAAATTATTAGTATTAGATAAGAATACCTGATTTCATATAAGTAAAGTTAGCGACCATAGTCGAGGGTGACCCGAAGGCTCCCTTTTCGATAGCTACTACACCAAGGTGTAGGGGAGGGCGCTACTCCATTCCCTGGATTGCTCCACTTTACCCTTGAACCGTACCTTATAATGCTGAGTGTTAAGCAAGGTGGTATCAAGTTCCATTTTTAAAGTCTTTGGTATGACTCGACCTGGGATTGAACCCAGGTCTCCCAACTAAACAAAAAATGTGTCTATGAACATATTATGAATGCAATTCCCTAACCTCTAAGCATAAAATAACCCCAGATGGGTTGACATGCTGTTAAAATCAATCAATCAATCTGATCCTCAACCAGCGGTAGCCCAGGGAGGTGGAGGCAGGCCTTGAGCAGCATTTTACCTCGTTACACCCCTGTCCTCTACTATAATACACATCAAAAATCTAAAATAGATAAAAATTTATTTACCCAGTAGGAAGCTGTGTTCCATAGAAAAATTAAAACAAAAACAATTATACTGAATATATGACAACTATGGGCCATTGACCTAATGAGTAGAGTATTCGCCAATGGTCCAGGAGATTGGGTTTCAATCCCAGGTCGAGTCATATCAAAGATTCAAAAATGGTACTTGATGCCACTTTGCTTAACACTTAGCATTATAAGGTAAGGATCAAGGGTAAATTGGAATGGAGTAGCACCCTCCCCAACACCTCGGTGTAGTAGCTATTGAAAAAGGAGCCTTCAGGTTGCCCTCGACTAAGTTCGCCAACTTTACTTTAGTTACCTTATCTTGAAGACTCACATATCATCTCTCAAGAACAGAGTGCCATAAAAAATCATCTAAACCAACAAAGAAAACTTCTACTCTTTCTAAGGAAGATATTGGTTGACGATGCACAAGTAATACAAAGATCAAGCAGGTGCCCGTTGTGTAATGGTTATCGTCGCAGGATATGGACACGGCGACACGAGTTCAAATCCTGGACCTGACTGATTGCATTTCACATAGCACTAATACCCTTGGGAAAGGTATGAATCCAATTATTCTCTCTCGAGCTATGGGTAAATAGTAGGGCAGACTAGGTTCTTCAGCCTTGGTGAGGCAACTAGTCTAGGAGAAGGAAAACTCTAAATTCAAACCTGTTAAACTCCGCTTAAAAAATGACCTTGTGTCATATCCTGCCCGAGCGGAGGGGTTGGTAAATAGGATCAAGGAGATGTTTGTGGTGTAATGGAAACCGTTATAGGAAATGATCACTCTGACACAATTTCAAATCCAGAACAAGACTGTTGGCATTTCACATAGTGCTAATATCTTTGGGAAAGGCATGAATCCAAGTATTCTCCCTACAACTATAGATAAATAGTAGGGTAGACTAGGTTCTTCAACCTTAGTATGGCAACCAGTCTCGGAGAAGGAAAAATCTGAATTCAAACCTGTTAAACTCTACTTAAAAATTGACCTTATGTCATATTCTGCTTGTGCAGAGTGGTAGGTAAAAATATACCCAGATATAACTGTAAAAAGAAAATGAAAATATTAGAAACATTAATTATAAAATCTAGAAAACCCACTCTTAACGAAATCTTTCAAACATGTCCTGTTATTTCATCAAACATCAATCGCTATTTTAACAAGACTTTTCATGAATTTAAAGTCCTGAAAAAGGTTATTATAACCGAAACGTTCAATGTTAACTTTCATAATGAATTCATCAAATTTAGACTATTTTGCTTTTTCTACTTTTCTTCATATGATCTAAATAAATTTATAATGACACAAAAGAATTGAATTTTTTCTTTTTCCTTTTTATTTTAAAATTTTTATATTAAAAAAATACCTATATATATATATGTATTTATAATCCAAAAACAAGTCAGCAGATGGTGGGAATGATTCTATTTAAAAATTTTTTTCAATATCTATATAATTCAAAATCCAATAGAGAGTTCAATATAAAATAATAATCAATTAGAATACAGATCATATATCCATATAAAAACCTTTAAAAATTCCTCATATTTCTTTGTGATAATATTTATTTCAGCAGACCTTTTTTTAATATTAAACTTGCATCTTCAGACAAAGATATATATATATATATATATATATATATATATATATATATATATATATATATATATATACTTCCACTTTTTAAAAATATTAGATCTGCATTTTCAGACGAAGATAGGTGGGTTTTGATCCCAGCTGGAAGCATCCTGCGTGTCTAACCACACTGAAGAGTTGTGATACAATGAAAAAGGCTGTCTGTGGATGACAATATATATGTTCCCCTCCCAGGGGTTGAACACTTTGCCGAAGGAACTGAGGGCTGCCACCTACGTAATGCAAAGCTCTTCAAATGAACTGATCACTCTGGTGTCCAACAGCACAAAATGTAAACAAACAAAAGCTTATATAAAATGCATTATAGTTTCTGAGCTGATGTAGGTCACCTGCTGGCTAAGCAGTAAGATACTAAGTCTAGTCTAAAGTTAGCTGGGTTTTGTTCCCAGCTTGAAGTGTCCTTCATGTCTAGCAACACTGAAGAGTTGTGATACAACGAAACAGTCTATCTGTGGATGACATTATATATATATATATATATATATATATATATATATATACATACACACACACTCATACTTATACACCTGCTCTTCTAACAGGCCGAGAATATTCAGACTCCATTCTCTGCAGAAGGGTAAAGCCATCACAAAAAGGTATTCCTGGTATTACACTAAACTGGTGGTGAAGTTTCAATTCTTGAACTCTGAAGAGTGTAGAATTATCCTTTCACTGGTATTACTCCCAGATCCACTCTGAACCAGAGTGGTAGTACCTGTTAGGGTCCTATGAAAGAGTCAAATAAATCTGTTTAAGATAAGATTAATATGGTTTGGAACTATATTAATACATTGACTCTTAAAATATTGATGTATTAACTAAGTATGAAGTGTTTACTTGTTTAATTTGGTTGGTTGGTTGGTTAGATTTTCATGGCATATCAACCTTTGTAGGTTATTTAATGCCAAATGAATTTTTATGTAAATAATCAGTTCTATTTAAAACAATTCAGTTTAGCATGAGTACACAGTTTAATTGTCAAAAACATTTCTATTTCAAACTATACAGTTTATTAAAGCAGTTATATATAACAATTCAGTTTAGTGTAAATACAGTTTCAATGTCAAAAACAGTTAAATTTCAAACAATTCAGTTTAGCATAAGTACGCAGTTTTAATGTAAGTACAGTTTAATTTACTTATTTAAATGAAGATACATTTTTGTACGATATAAGACACTATGTAACACAAATTTTGTTCCTGAATATAATGTGTTATTTTTTAATTGTTTATGTTGTAAAAGTATAGAAAATGGCCATTATTCCTTTCAAAGTTTGTTTTTGTGCCTTGGATAATGAAATGTAGAAATTAATCTATTTTCTTAATAAAAATGGGCAAATTACATATTTTATTTACATAAGGTCTGAATAAAATAATATATGAATCCAAATTTACATGTATTTATACTAAAGTTATACAAAAATGAATAAATATGTTTAGTAAGTTCTAGAAATTTCTCTATCAGCTACTCAGCACTAAATCTACCTGGAATATTCTAGAAAATAGGTAATTATGCATTTTTCATTTTCTTTAGGTATAAGCAATTTGAAAATAATACTTTCGGCCCAGGAATAAGAAAAAATTTCAATAACCTATTATCAAAGCTGGCCTGAAGATTTTAATAAAAAAAGGAAAATAGAAAAGAAAATATAAAAAATATAATTATTATATACTTATTTTGTAATTCTATTTTTGAAACAAAAAAAAATGCTATGATATTTCATAAATAACAAAATCTTCTGAAAGTCAACACATTATTCAGTTTGAATAAAATTTCTTATCCATCAACAAAAAGCTAGATGTGAACAACATAAGAATTCTGTGTATTGTTTTGAACAAATCCTGGAAGCAGCAACTCACAAAACACCGGCAGTATGGCCACTTACTTCCCATCTCTTTTGGAGGTGCCCGTGGTGTAGTCATTATCGTCTTAGGAAATGGACACAGCGACACAAGTTCAAATCCTGGACGAGACTGATTGCATTTCGCATAGCACTAATACCCTTGGGGAAGGTATGAATCCAATTATTCTCCCTCCAGCTATGGGTAAATAGTAGGGCAGACTAGGTTCTTCAGCCTTGGTTAGGCAACTAGTCTAGGAGAAGGAAAACTCTCAATTCAAACCTGTTAAAACTCTGCTTAAAAACTGACCTTGTGTCATATCCTGCCCGAGTGGAGGGGTTGGTAAATAGTACCTCCCATCTCACAAACCATCCAATCAAAACAAACAAGATATGCTGAGCATTGCTGGAGAAGCAGGGAAAAACTCATAAGTGACATTTTCCTATGGACTACTACACATGGACACACCTGTGTTGGCTGACCAATGAACACTTACATTCATCAGTTCTGTGCAGACACTGGTGCCGTTCAGAGGACTTGTCAATGGACTCAAAGGAATCCATGCTACCAGCACAACTTGATGATGATGAAATCCAGACAGGTAAAAATTATCTTTTTTTTAATTTTTTGTTTTATTTTCAAAAAAGTCTGGAAGAAGTAATGCTAAATAAATAATCCACTCAGTCAGCAGGGAGAGGAGTGTAGAATGTGTTGACTGCTTCTCTGTAGAGGGATAAGACCCACTGCCAACAAATGTCCTGGATATGACATTAAACCAATCTGATGGTGAGGCTTCTGTCCCAGAGCTTTGGGGAATGTAGAGTACCCTTTCATTGCCATTACTCTCAGGTCTACTCTGACCTGGAGTAGTAGTACCTGTTAGGGTCCCATCTCTAGGTCAAATAAAACTATTTAATCATTTACTAGACTTGAAAGCATATAACTGTCTACTAACAAATAACTGATATTAAATTGAATAGTTAGTATTAGATAGCAATACTTGAAACCATTTATCTGTGTGCAAACAAATGATTAATATTAAATAAAATTATTAGTGTTTGATAATAATACTTGAAATCTTTTAACTGGTTCCAAACAAAAAAAAATGTTGCCAACAAACTTCACTTAAAAATCATATATATGTATACAGGATTAAGCATTAGATAACCCACAAGGGTTAATATTCCATTAAACCAAATAAAATAAATAAATAATGACAATCTACAGAATAATTCACTCAAAAATTTTGATAGAAACATAATTTAAAAGGAGCATTTTATTCAATTTGATAAACTTGTAGATTTCTTTGGAAATTTTTATATCAAAATGAGAAAAAAAATTATAATAGAATTTTTATTGATACTGTTAATATTGATAATAATATAGGGTAATAGACAAATTTTACATTACACATCTGAAGATTTCTATAATTACCTATATTATTGTAGACAGTATTTTAAAAAATTTAATATCATTTGGGACATACAGGGTGTTTCAGATAAACTGATATCATTTCCTAAGCGAATAACTTGACAAATTCTCATTCAAATGATCTCAAATTTTTATGGCATGTGTAGAAACAATTCATGTTTAATGTTTTGTTTTTTCTTTTCAGGTATAGAAATGCCATTCACTGGAAAAGAAAAGGTGTTTAAACATTAAACAGAATTTTGATACATTTTTAACATACATCATATGTGTATGCATATGTGTGTGTGTGTGTGTGTGTGTGTGTGTGTGTGTGTGTGTGTGTGTGTGTTTGCATGTTTCAACACATGCTGCTAAAAATTAGGATAATTTGATTGCAAGATTGTAAAATTATATCAGTTTTTCTGAAACACCCAGTACGTCTAAATTGATATAAAATTTTTGAAACACCACATATATATTAGGGTGTGCCAAAACTATTTTCTTCATTTATTAAACAGAGCTTTACTTGAAAGTTTATTTCAAATCTAAAAACATAAAAACTATAAATAAAATTTGGAGTAAAGTTATAGAAAAATAAAAAAAAATTAAAATACAATCGATACAAACTGATACAAAGCCATTATTTAATGTTTATATAAGTAATATTTATAATATTGATTTTTTCAGTTTCTTTGGTGTACTTTCATATAAATATCTGTATTTGTTCTTTGCATGTATGAATATCAATTTATTAATGTCTGAGTTCATATTTTGTGTGGCTATCTTTACACGAGGGAAGTAGTAATCCTTACGGGTCCACTCCCAACATAGCTGAGCAAGAACCCTTGGGAAGTCCAGTTGCCAATAACACACCGAATCTCTATCTGCATCTAAATCAAATCCAGCCCCCAGGGTAGCCGTAACAATCAAAGAAATTCCTTTGTGCTAAATATGCCGAACCTTTTGGATGTCCTCAGAGATAAAACTGTAGTTCTTTGTTTCAGGAATCTTGCCGAGACCATTCCATTAAAGATATTTGTTGGATGAAGCCAGCTTGGCATAAATCCACATTTATGGAATGCCTGATGAAGAATAATCTCACCAGCAATGGCTTGCAAGATCTGAAAGTTACCACTGCTCATAACCAGTTCTATCCAGATCTCTGAAAAATATATTTTCAGTCTTGATGCTTTTTAACGCAGATCATGTGCGTATGTCTGTGTGTTTGTCTGTCTGGCTCTCTCTCTCTCTCTCTCTATATATATATATATATATTTTTATTTTTTTTTAATTTTTTTTTTAAACCTCTTTCTATAGGTCTGGTGGTGTGAAAAAAAAAACAGATAATGCAATTTCTAAATAAAAAATATTACACAAACTGATATCTGGAAAAAAAATTCAATGAAAAATGAAAAGAATAAAAGCATATGTACTGCTTGAAAATAATCAACCAGCACTGCAATGTTTAGCTAAAAGAAAGAACATCAACTGAGTTACCTAAGCTAATATGAAAAAGTGCTCAATACACTAAGTAGAGCAACACTGGAATATCTAAAGAGCCAGAAACTATCATCTAAGGTTTCATCTACAGGATCATCGGGATAATCCTGAGTCAGAATAATCCTGATGATCCAGTAGGTGAAACCTAGGTAGATAGTTTCTGTCTCTTTAGATATTATATATATATGAGTGTTTGCCAATGGCCCAGGAGACCGGGGTTCAATCTCAGGTTGAGTCATACCACTCAAAAAATGGTACTTGATACCTCTTTACTTAAATCTCAGCATTATAAGGAATGTATCAAGAATAAAGTGCTGCAATCCAGGGAAAGGAGTAGCGACCTCCCCTATACCTCAATGTAGTAGCTATTGAAAAAGCTATGGTCACCAACTTTATATATGTGTGTTTGAGTCTATCTCTATCTCTCTCTCTCTCTATATATATATATATATATATATATATATATATGTGTGTGTATGTATGTATAAACAGAATATGAATGAGATTGATAGAATGGAGGGGGATAACACCCCCCATGTACACACATTTAGATAGATGTATATATATATACATTATTATTTGCTTGGAGTGTAATGGCTACCATCATAGAAAATGGACACAGCAACCAGAATTCAAATCCTGGATGAGGCAGTTTGCATTTTCCATAGCACTAATACCCTTAGGAAATGTATGAATCCAATTATTCTCCCTCAAGCTATGGGTAAATAGTAGGGTAGACTGTGCTCTTCAACCTTGGTATAGCAAGTGGATTTGGACAAAAAATAAATCCAAATTCAAACCAGTTAAACTCCACTTAAAATTGACCTTGTGTTACATCCTTCTTGTGTGGAGGGGTTGGGTAAATATATATAATAATTATTATCTGTTTGTTATGTCTCCTTGGGCATCTCTTTTACTATATTCTCACATCAACCTTTGAAAAAAAAAAAAAAAAAAAAAAAGGAAGAACCTTTACACAGAACATTTACACTATAGATACAATATCTACGTACAGATGAGATTCTTTTGAATAATTCATCTGACAGTTCTCAAAAATGCCCACTTGAATTATTTTTCTTACCATATTTTTTCATAAAAATTAATTTCAAAATTTTTGACACTTTTGCTGTTTTTGATCTGATTAGGTAATTCGTTCCGAAAATATATAACTCTATTAACAAAAAAATCAAATTGGTTTGTAGATTTAGTTTTTGAAATCAGTGTTGAAAGTAAATTTTCAGTTAAAGGAGAAATATTGAAAAAATGTCTAACATAATTAGGAATTCCATTAATTATTTGAAAAGTTTCAATTGCATCACTTCTCAATCTTCTTTCTTGTAAAATAGTTAATGCTAATTTCTCCAATCTCTCTCTGTAACTGTAATCTTTTACTCTTTTTATTATTTCTGTCACTCTTCTTGGTATGCACTCTAATTTCAATATTACACTTCAATTTTCATGTCTCCATACTGGAACTCAGGCTTGAGTACAATATTCTATATGAGGTCATTTTAAGGTTTTATATATTTTTAAAACAACATTTACCTCCCTTGAAATAAAATTACTAACCATTCAGCCAATCGCATTAAATGAAGTATATATATATATATATACATAAAAGTAAATATGGATAAAATCCGACAGTATGAAGGTAGCAGAAAAAATATAATCCAAATAGGTGAATATATTATGATGTAAAGTCGACGTTAACATTTCGGTTTCAGTAACCATGATCAGGACTTGGATATCAAAATAGTTCACATAGCGATGGATGCTTGCTGAGATGACAGGAGCAAACGAGAAATATACAACAAAAAGATACTTAAACGTGCACATAGCGTTCATAATTTGAAAGTCATTAGAATGTGTCTGGCACGTGGAAAAATATTTGAAAATGTTGGATTTCCCAAAGAATTATGGACGCTATGTGTTCCTTTTTGTACTAATGCTGTTAAAAAAAAAAAGGCATGAATCTTTTTTTCCCTGCATCCTGTCTTTGCATTAAAAGGAGGTGCAAGGTAAGATAACGCAGCAATTTTCAGCAAATAAAAGATAACCAGCAAAGTTTTAATTTTGCTCTAGGCTGTTTCTGTTCATTTAGAAGCAATGCTCATGGGAAAGACATGAATCCACCTTTCCCTACACTCTTTTACCAGATGACTTAATAAAATACACTGTTTCTGGAATGCCACAAAGTTTAATGGAGGAGAGAATGGGTGAGTGAGTAGATGGGGAAACCACTCTCCCATGACTCCCAGGTCATAACAATAGTAAAATGTTAGGTAAAGGTTCAGATTTTGATTGTTCAAATTAGTTCATTTTATTTGGACACTTTTTTTGCGACACCAGATCCATTAGGTTTACTACAGATTATGGAAGCCCAAACACAATATTTATGAAGGTCATTCAATAAATAAGGTGAATTTTGCCTAAGGAATTGACAGTAAAAAGCACTGTTTATAGCTGCATCCTTTTTGAGGAAATCAATAGTCATGGTTCCTTTCATGCGTCAGAAGACTATCAGCATAACCTTCTTTCTTTACCACTGCACCCGGAAATTTTTCTTTACCAGAGAGTCAGTGTGTTTCCACTCCAGAGACTATCTTTTTGACTCCAGATTGTAGTGGTGAATCCAATTTTTAACCCATTTGTAAACAGTTTTTTGACTAAAACATGCTTCTCTGTACACATTACATGTTCTTTTGTAAATTTCACATGGTTTGCACTTCTCTACCAGCAAAGATTTGATGATAGACTTCTGTCCAAGCCAGAAGCACTCTAATTTGCTACCATTTTGAATAGCTTTTAAACAAATATTTTTGTCAGATTAAAATAATTTTGACTTTAAGCCAGTTCCAAACAATGCAGAGTTTTTACATTTATGGAAAAAAATTCAGAAAAAAAATGTATTTTGCTTTTCAAAGAAATCACCTTATTTCTTGAATGACCCTTGTATATATATAATAGGTTCTTCATCATTCAAAAAAATTCCCCTTTATTCATTAAATGACCCTTGTATATATATATATATATATATATATATATATAAGGTCCTTCATCATTCAAAAAAAAATCCCCTTACTTATTAAATGACCCTAATATATATATATATATATATATATATATATATATATATAAGATATATAGGTCTTTTCTCTTTAAAAAAAAGTCCCCTTTATTCATTGAATGACTCGTAAATATATAAAAGTTCCTTCTTCATTCAAAAAATTACCCTTATTTATTAAATGATCTTTATATATATATATATATATAGGTCCTACCTCATTCAAAAACTTCGTTATTTAATGAATTACCCTTATATATATATATGTTATTGCATGACCCTCATAAATATATATTTAATAGGTCCTTCCTCATTCAAAAAATTCCCCTTTATTCATTAAATGACATTTGTGTGTGTATATATATATATATATATATATAGGTCCTTCTTCATTCAAAAATTACCCTTTATTCATTGACTGAGCCTCATATATATATATATATATAAGGTCCTTCCTCATTCAAAAAATATTTATTGAATAACTCTTGTATATACATATAATAGGTCTGACCTCATTCAAAAATTTACAGTTATTTATTGAATGAACCTTGTATATATCAGTAAAGTTGGCGACCCGAAGGCTTTTTTTTCGATAGCTACTACACCGAAGTGTAGATGAGGGCGCAACACTTTTCCTTGGATGGCTCTACTTTACCCTTGATCCATACCTTATAATGCTTAGTGTTAAGCAAGTAGGCATCAAGTACCATTTTTTGAGTCTTTGAAATGACTCAACCTGGGATTGAACCCCAGTCTCCTGGGCCAATGGTGAACACTAGCCATTATGCCAGTATATATATATATATATAATAGGTCCTCTCTACATTAAAAAAATCTCCTTTGTTTATTGAATTACCCTCATAAATATATATATAATAGGTCCTTCCTCATCCAAAAAAATCCCTTTATTTATTGAATGACCCTCTTTTATATATATATATATATATATATATATATATATATTAAATATCTTTCCACCATCAAAAGATTCTCTTATTTATTGAATGACCCTTATATATATATATATATATATATATATATATATATATATATATATATATAAAATAGGTCCTTGCTCCTTCAAAAAATTCTCCTTTATTCATTAAATGACCCTTATATATATATGTATATATAAAATGTCCTTCAGCATTCAAAAAAATTCACCTTATTTATTGAATAACCCTTGTATAATACATATAGCAGGTCCCAACTCATTCAAAAATTTTTCTTTATTTCTTGAATGACCTTCATATATACATATAATAGCTCCTTCCTCATTAAAAAAATCCTTTTATTTATTGAATGACCCTCATATATATATATATATATATATATATATATATATATATAAGGTCCTACCTCATTCAAAAAATTTCTCCTAATTTCTTGGATGACCTTCATATATATATATATAAGGTCCTTTCTCATTCAAAAATTTCACCTTATTTATTGAATGACCATTGTATTTATTGACTTCGAAAGAGTTAAAACCTTTTTGATTGTAAAAAAGGAAAGAAAAAATGACATATGTCAGGAGAGAAAGAAAGCAAATATAAGAAAAAAAGAAAATGAAGAGAAAGAGGAAGTGAAGATGCTATACATCAGATGCTTATTATCTGTTGGAATGAGGAATGAGAGATGAAAAAAGAAAGACAGGTACAACCATTCTAGATCAGAGTGGAGCTGAGAGTAATGGCAATGAAAGAATACTCCACACAATGGTTGTAGTATTCCTAACATGAAACATTATTTTTAATCGCATATTAACTCTTGTGGGTTACTTAATGCCATGCTTGGTTATTTGGTTTAATGGCAAATCAACCTTTGCAGGTTAAGTAAATGGTTTGTTGGTAACTATTTTTAAAAGAATTAGAGCTCATTTGTTTGCACACAGTCACATAATTTCAAGTACTGCTATCTAACAATATCTAAATGATTCTATTTCATATTAATCATTTTTTGCCCAGAGTTTAAATGGTTTCAAGTGTTACTATCTCAGCACGATTAACCCTCGGCTACTGCCTTCTAGCACCTTTAAGATGAAATAGGGTTGAATACTTGTCTGCCACAGGAGCAATTTGAAGAATACAGTTGGTACTATCATATAGGAGCTAGGGCTTGACATGACCAGCCGATTGATCGGATCAGGTTCATCTGACTGCCCATCTAGCCCAGTAAAGGCCAAAGTAGAGTGTTGCAGGTCATGTGACCACTTCAGTTGCTGAGTTATGGAGTGCTCAGCAACCAGTATCCTGTCCTTAAGCATTACAGATCACCACCCATAGGCAATAAGTGGTCTTGTTGTAGAGTAGGGGGTGTAGATAGCATATTCTACAGCCCCATCTGACAGGGCTGTATCTCTGTTGATATCTAACAATCTCAAGAAGAGATATCTCCATAGTTTTATATTTTTTTCTGGTTTCTTTTTCATCTAAAAAATGCAAACTATCTATCACTGACTGTTCATTCTTTGTCTCAATTAACTGATATCTATCAATCTATCTTTCTATCTATATCTGTTGATATCAATCTCTTGAAGAAGAGATATCTCAATAGATTGAGATCTTTTTTTCTGGTTTCTTTTTCATCTAAAAAGTACTATCTCAGCCAGTTCATTATCTATCTCAGTTGCTATCTATCTATCTATCTGTGTTATCTATCAATTTTTAGAAGAGATATATCAATAAATCTAGAACTTTTTTCTGGTTTCTTTTTCATTTATCTCAGTCAGTTGATATCTATCTATCTCTCTATCTATCTATCTATCTATCTATCTGTTTCCATTGATATCTATCAATCACTAGAAGAGATATATCAATAAATTTAGATCTTTTTTTTCTTTTCTGGTTTCATTTTCATCTAAAAAATACTATCTCAGCCTGTTCATTATCTATCTTAGTTGATATCTATCTATCTATCTGCCTATCTATCTATCTCTGGTGATATCTATCAATCTCTAGAAGAGATATCTCAATAGATTTAGATTTTCTTTTTTTCTTTTCTGGTTTCTTTTTCATCTAAAAAGGTGCAAACAAATGTTGTATTCTTCTTGGCACAACACTGATTAGCCGTCATGTTAAGGCAGCTGCTATAGGAAATTATTCGTCTCCATAGAGACATGTTCTCCTCTATGACAAGTGGTCATAAGTAAATAACTCAGGTAGAGGGCACTTTTGCCTTTGGCAGGGTGATGGCTGGGTGACTGGAGGGGGTTACTGGAAAAGAACAGGAGATGAGGGGGGTAAGTAGCAAGGAGATGGAGAGGCCAGCAACAAAAAGCTTGGAGTGGATTTAGTGCAATGCCATAGCAACATTTCTGATGGAACTTTAAGTAGCTGCATTTTTTTCTGTATAAAATAAACCCCTCCCCACCCGACAAAGAATATTTTATACCCCTTTTTTTTTAGCTCGCCTCATATACTATAGGTGGGCAGTAAATAATAACATGTATTTTGAGATTACATTTACAATTATATTTACTAATACAATTATTACACCAACGAATGGATATTATTATGTACAATAATATAAAAGCAATAAAATTTTATCAACGTAGATGCTCAAACTGCTGTCCATCACAATTTACACAGCTTTGAAGTCGATGCTACATGCTTCAACAAACATTTTTGCACAAGTCTCTTTGTTCATTTATTTCTTGAAATACTTATCTGATGTATTTTTTCAAATCACCAACACTTCTTGATTTTCAACAATAAACTTTGTCCTTGAGTATTCCCCAAAAGAAAAAATCTATTGGGGTTAAGTCAGGTGAACGTGCTGGCCAATCAAATCGATCTATTTGGCCAATCTATTTCTCAGGAAATATTTTATCAAGATACTCTTTGATTACTCTTGAATAATGTGCAGGGACCTCATCTTGTTGGAAATAGAGGTCATGTGAATTAGACAGTTGATGTAACTGTGGAACAATTTTATTCATTTGAATTTCGAGACACTTTTCGCCTGTTACTATAATGTAATATAAATGACAAACCTATTCCATCTACTGTCCACCTACTTTTGGACCACCCTGTATATTTAGAAAAAAAGAAAAAAATTCTCAAAGTATCTAAAGGCCTTTGTGTGACCACGAAATATAAAAAAAAAGTACATGCAATATTTTTTGTTATAAAAAGCAGAATAATGGTAAAAACTTAATCCCTTTTTTGTCTCTAGTAATAGACAAGGATTTTTTGTCTACACATCTATATGTGTGTTTGTGAATGTATCCTTGTGTGTGTGTGTGTGTGTGTGTGTGTATATCCATGTGTGTGTGTATCAGTGTATGTTGTGTGTGTATATATCCATGTGTGTGTGTGTATCAATGTATGTTGTGTGTGTATATATCCATGTGTGTGTGTGTGTATCAGTGTATGTATGTGTTTCACTGTGTGTATCCGTTTTTACTTGAGATATAATAAATCAAAAATAGTGCATGCAAGAACCATGAAATAATTCAATTGAATTTCTCCCTCTGTCTATATATTGTTTGATTGATTGATTGATTCTTTGTAAAGGTTGATAATGGAGGTAGCAGCATTTTGCTGCTACTGCTTCAACAGATAAGGTGATGTTTAAAGAGCAGATTGCTAAAGTATGCACTGAATCACTCACTTCTTTGTCAGCAACAACTATTGTGACATCCCAGTGATAAGATCCTTTTCTAGAAAAATATTTGGGAATATACAAAAAAAATTAACAATTTAAAATAAAACATTTAAAAAATCCAATATAATTAATAGTTTGGTTTGGTTTGGTTTAATGGCATATCAACCTTTGTAGGTTATTTAATGCCATATCCATTTTTATGTAAATAATCATTTCTATTTAAAACAATTCAGTTTAGCATAAGTACACAGTTTGTCAAAAAGATTTCTATTTCAAACTATTCAGTTTATTAAAGCAGTTATATATAACAATTCAGTTTAGTGTAAGTACAGTTTCAATGTCAAAAAACAGTTCAATTTCAAATAATTCAATTTAGCATAAGCACGCAGTTTAGATGTAAGTACAGTGTAATTGTGA
The DNA here is from genome assembly GCA_963585895.1 of Sepioteuthis lessoniana. Taxonomy (NCBI): domain Eukaryota; kingdom Metazoa; phylum Mollusca; class Cephalopoda; order Myopsida; family Loliginidae; genus Sepioteuthis; species Sepioteuthis lessoniana. The sequence continues at coordinate 67,412,585 of OY757937.1, forward strand.
AAAATATTTCTATTTCGAGCTATTCAGTTCAGTCAAGCAGTTCTAATTCAACTAATTCAGTTTAGTATAAGTACAGATTTTGTTTACACACAGTTACATGTCAAAACAGTTCTATGTTAAACAATCCAGTTTAGTGTAAATACAGTTTCAATGTCAAAAAACAGTTCAATTTCAAATAATTCAGTTTAGCATAAGCACACAGTTTAAATGTAAGTACAGTTTAATTGTCAAAACATTTCTATTTCAAGTTATTCAGTTTAGTCAAACAATTCAGTTTAGCATAAGTATGCCGTTAGTTTTATTTAACCCATAGATAGGGCCCTATCAGGTGCTACCATGTGGGCCAGAGTGGACCTGGGAGCGATGGCAATAAAGGGTACTCCGCATTCCCTAAAGCTCCAGCATTGCTGGAACCTTACCATCAGATTATTTAGTGTCATATCAGGACACTCGTTGGGGGGGGTCTTACCCCTCTGCAGAGAAGCAGTCAGTGTATTCTACAGCCCCAGTCGACTGGGCAATATAATTAATAGTGTATTCCCAGAGAAATATATCATTTTATATGGGAATCTATTTCACATGATGTAAAAATCCATAAATAAATGACGGATATTTCCATAAATCATTGTTTAAAAGTTTTGTATCAAAATCTGCAAGAGTGGATTTAGTGTCATATGGTTTGATTTGGTTTCTTTATTTAATGGTATATCAACCTTTGATGGTAATTTAATGCCAAACCTATCCTTGTAGAACAGAAGTGGCATGATTTAACCCATAGCTTGGGGGCAGATGAAGAGGTTCATACTTTTCCCAAGGGTATTAGTCAAAAATGGATTGTAATAGCACGACTGGAGTATGAATTTACTTACTATAATGTCGTACTCTAACATGTTAGCCAATATTTCACAAAGACTTCCCTTAGTTTCACTTGTTCTAGGAATTTTTTTTCTGTATTTATTTAGCGAATGAATAAAAACTCATACACCTTCATCATCCTCAAGGCATCCTGACAGCACAGATTCCTTTGACTGTCTCTCACTATCCATCCCTATCATTGCACTTGGTAAGTCCTCTAGATGGCATCCTCTGTCTGCACAAAGCTAATGAATGTAAGTTTTTGCTTGCTAGCCAGCACTGGTGTGTTCATGTGAAGGAGTTCGTAGGAGCATGTTGATTATGAGTTTGTCCTTACTTCTCCTGCATGGCCAGCATATCTTACTCATCTTACTTGAATGGTTTGTAAGATGAAAGGTAAGTGGTCATACAGCTGCTGCTTTGTAAGGTGCTGCTCCAAGGATTTGTTCAAAATAACACACAACATGTTTATGTAGTTCCCATCTAACTTTTTCTCCAGGCTTTTCATTAGAGTCCAAATGGTGCAACCATACAGTAGTATTGTCATGGCTACAGCTTGGAAGAATACACATTTTATTTTTACGCCTCATTTACAATGAAATGTCTTCCAAAGGATTTATGATATCTAGGGCCAAGTTTTAATTTTAGGGGCAGTGAGCATATGAAAAAGGGGCCTGGACTGGTATAAAATAATTCTAAATTCATTCTTCCTTTTTATTTTGTTTTTAAAATCCAAACATGAAGAAGGTATCATCTTAAAAGAAGTGTACAATTGTTATGATAAAATTTACATATTACAAATTTAAGGTCATATTATCTTCTTGTCAAAATGGACTGAGGAGCCTAAATTCTATCTAGTTTGAGTATTTAGCTTCCTTGTTAGCAGGGCTTAGAATACACTGATTGTATCCCCTTCAGAGGGGTAAGAGAAACCCCCCAAAATGGGTGTCCTGGGTATGATATTAATTGTGTCTGATGATGAGGCTCAAGTCCTGGAGCTTTGGTTTGGTTGGGTTGGCTTTTATGGCATATCAACCATTGTTGGTTATCTAATGCCAAATCCTCTTTATACATATATATTAAATATATATGATTAGGTTTGGTTGGCTTTTATGGAATATCAACCATTGTTGGTTACATAATGCCAGATCCTCTTTATACATATATATTAAATATATATGATTTGATTTGGTTGGCTTTTATGGCATATCAACCATTGTTGGTTATTTAATGCCAAATTCTCTTTATACATATATATTAAATATATATGATTTGGTTTGGTTGGCTTTCCACACAGTTTAATGGTTTCAAGTATTTCTGTGTAACAGTGACAATTTAACATCAGTCATTTGTTTGCACACAGTTAAATGGATATACACATGTGATTTTTAAAAGAGTTAGAACTAATTTGTTTGCACATGAGTATTGCTATTATTTCTACAAAGTTAAATGGTTGCAATTATTTTTATCTAACCCCAATAATTGTATTCAGTATTAATCATTTGTTTACACACAGAGTGGAGTGGTTACAAGTATTGCTATTTAAAACTAATTCTATTCAACACAATTCATTGATTTGCAAACAGTTAAACAGTTCTAAGAATTACTATGTAATACCAATAATTCAATTTAGGCACTCAGTTAAAGAGTTTCAAGTATTGTTATTTAACACTACCAATTCAATTATTAGTCATTTGTTTACATACAGTTTAAATGTTAAACAGTTCTATTTGACCCATAGATCAGACCCTATCAGGCACTACCATTCTGGGTTGGAGTGGACCTGGGAAAAATGGCAATTAAGGGGCACTCCACATACCCCAAAGCTCCATAACTGGCACTTCACCATCAGATTGTTTAGTGTCATATCCAGGACATTTGTTGACAAGAGGTCTTACTCCTCCGCAGAGATACAGTCGATGTATTCTACAACCCCAGCCAACTGGGCTGTGGAGCTTTGGAGAATGTAGAGTAGCCGTTCATCTACTCTCACCCGAAAGGTAGTACCTGTTAAGGACCAATTTATGAGTCAATAAGTTTCCAGACTTTTTTAGTACTGGTATTTAAAATTGTCGTAGACTCTTGAAAATTCACTATGTTATTGCTATATATCTTATGAGATGACGGACCAATTTTTATGATTTCAGGTTCAAATTAACAGCTACAGCAGCAATTGGAATACACCCTACTGATTGTCACAGCAGGTGAATTTCAAAAATGCAATCTGGATGTGAGGACACTTTAGAAGAATGATATGCAATAAAATTCTGTTTTAAACTTGGAAAAAATACCACAGAAACATATGGAATGCTTCAGACTGCTTTTCGACCATCTTGCATGAATCGAGCATCAGTTTTTGAGTGGCATAAGAGATTCAAAGAAGGTAGGGAGTCTGTGAGGGATGATGAAAGGTGTGGGAGGAGTAAGGAAGTCAATACACCAGAGTTGATTGGCCAAAGGATTAGGGTTAGGGTTATTATGTTGCGGTTTTAAGGGAGTTCAGGAAGAGATTCCATCGGAAGAGGCCAGCACTCTTCGAATCGGGTCAGTAGTATTTCCACCCAGACAATGTACCATTCCACAACTCCATCCTTGTTATAGACTATTTGACCAAAATGGACATCAAGACAGTTCATCACCCTCCCTCTAGTCCAGACCTTGCTCCCTGAGACTTTTGCTTATTCCCTAAGCTCAGAGGCTGTCATTATGAGACAATTGAGGAGATGAAAGAGGCTGTGACGAAGGTCATTGACACGGTCACACAAGAGGACTTCCATGGGACCTTCCAGAAGTTGTTGGAACAGTACAACTAGTGCATTGCAGCTGGAGAAGATTACTTCAAAGGGGATGAGAGTTTCATATGTTTACTATCAATAAAAGTTCCCATACGAAAAAAAATCCGGAAACTTATTTAATGATCCTTGTATAAAATCATTTGTATTTGATAGGACTGTGTGCAAAAAAAAATGTCTTAACAAATAACTACACAAAAAATGTAAATATGAACATTCAATGAATGCAATTCGTGAACCTCTCAGTGTAAAATAACCCAAGATCAGTTGACATACCATTAAAATCAATTATATCAATAGAGAATCATTCATATAACTATGATGGCAATGAAATGCAAATTAAAATCCTTTACCCCTTCCTAAATAGAAGTACCAAGATCATTATGAACCTTTGTTAACTATGAAATACAAATGAGAATCTTTTACTCCTTCCTAAACAGAAACACAAATAACATTATGGACTGCTTTTAACAATGAAATGCTAAAGAGAATCCTTCACTCCTTCTGAAACAGAAGTACAAATATCATTATGGACAACTTTTACAATGAGAACCCAACCATTTCAAGGGTCGTCTAGTTATCAATTTTTCACATCATTTAATTTTAGATGTTTTTTTAAAAATTAAAACTTGTTCAGGTTATTATTTCTATAACTGTGAACAAAAGTGAACATAATTCCTTAACCTCAAAGCATGAAATAACCCCAAACAGGTTGACATGCCATTAAAATCAATCAATTGATCATTACAGTATCTAGGTATGAAACATGCATATATCTTGGAGTGTGACTTGTGGCATGAAAAAAAAAAAAGGATAAAACTCCATGTGGTTGTCCAGCACCAATGAAGAGGTTTTGACATTAAGACTAATTTTGCTTTCCCAGATGCCAGCAGCCACTAACACTGAGTACACACAGATATAACAGGGGAAAAAAAACTGATTTGTTTGTCAATAATGAGTGCAGAAATTCTTCTACATCTATATGAGAAAGTAAAAAAAAGTGAATAATGAAATTTGAATTTTATTCTAAAAGAAAATTAAATGACTGATTGATTTTGAGAGCATGTCAATTCTTCTGAGATTATTTCATGCCTTGAGGTAAGGGAATTGTGTTCATTGTATGTTTACATTCATGCTTTTTCATGTTGTTATTTGCTCAGATGTGGCACAAGGCCATATGAATGGACCACCCAATGAGAATCAAACTCACTCATGAAGGTTTGTTAGTTGAGTTGGCTAACCGTTGCACCACCAAAGGAGCCCACGCTTTTTCATGTGGTTTCTTAAGAGATTTTTTCAAACAGTTTTTGTTACATAACAGACTGATGAAATCTATTATTGACAGGCAGTGTAGCATTTGAATTAAATTAACTGTTAGAATGTCACTCAGTTGGAGTGATGTAAAGTGAACCCAGGGTTGTTTGATTCCATGGCCAAAATTAGATTAACAAGTCATATCATCAGACGACACTGGGAAAATAGTTAAACAATTTAATCAGTTAGCTGAGACCCATCAAAATGATAAGTCGCAATTTTCTATCTGGTGGTCAGCTGATCCTGACCAGGTCAGTAATCTAGATGAAATAAAGTTATGTGTGTTCACACAAGAAAAGAAGTTTTCACATTTGTTATTCACCTGAACGAAAAGAATAGAGTGCCCAAATAAGAAGAAGAATAAAATGGCATCATTGAGCAATGACCGGCCATAAAGGTGGTACAACATTGCGTCCAAAAAACAGCCAGAACAAAAAGAAAACCTCTTTATAACAAAACAGGAGATCAAGTTTTCCTAATACAAAAATTTGTACACAGCTGTATGGTTTCAAGTATTCTAATCTAGTACTAATAATTATATGGTTTCAAATAATTATTTCTAGTCAATAATAATCATTTGTTTGCATACAGTTATATGGTTTCAAGTTATCATTTCTATTTAAGGTTTGGTTTGGTTTCATTTTGTTTTGTGGCATATCAAATATTGTAGGTTATTTACTGCCAAGTCCATTTTTATACTTATAAACAGCTTTATTTATAGTAGTAATGCCATGAACAATCTCACCTCGAAAAAACGTGTGCTCTCTCTGCTACTGGCACGCAGAAACCAGAAGAAGAAAATGACGCAAGAGGTGTGACTTGTTTTATGGAGGAGAACGAGATAAGCCTCCATGAAGTGGCGAGATTTGATGACCATAAAAGAGACTAAGTTTGAAGTGGAAAAGGGCAGCATTTTACTTATGTCTGATTGGTGAACATCCATAGTTTATTTTGCAAGTTAAGTGAGTTGACTAGCGCCCAATAGATTGATTCCTCTTCAACTAGACTTCTGAAACCAACTAGATTATTTCAAAGAATTCAATTTTGCATAAGTACACAGTCAATTTCAAAAACAGTTATATTTCAAGCTATTCAGTTTAGTTAACAAAATTAAATGGTTCCAAGTATTGCTATGAATCACTAACAATTCAATTATTTATTTATACACAGTTAAATGTCAAAACAGTTCTATTTCAAACAATTCAGTTTAATGTAAGTGTGTAGTTTAAATGTCAAAACAGTTCTATTTCTAACAATTCAGTTTCGCATAAGTACATAAGTTTAGTTCTATTTAACTCATAGATCAGGTGCTACCATTGTGGGCCAAAATAAATCTGAGAGTGAAGGCAATGAAAGGGTACTCTGCATTCCCCAAAGCTCCAGCATTACTGGAGCCTCACCATCAGATTGTTTAGTGTCATATCCAGGATACTTGTTGGGGGAGGGTCTGACCCCTCAGCAGAGATGCAGTCAGTGTATTCTCCAGCACCAACCAACATATTTTTATTTAATAATAATTTGTTTGCACACAGTTAAATGGTTTCTAATAATTATTTCTATTTAATAATAGTCATTTGCTTTCAGTTCTAAGGTTTCAAGCAACAAATAATAATCCTTAGTGAACAATTGTAGCTTCAAGTAATCATTCATGATATAAATAATTTCCAGTTATATAGAATCAAATATTTCTATTCTTGAGACAATACACAGATCCCCCAAATAACAGACAGGTGGATTAAAAAAAAAGCAACAAAACATACCTTAAATTGCAAAATAGATTGCTGTTTCCTGCAATGTAGTATAACTTTCTGGGAACTCAGAAATATCAATAATTGAATGGGGAGATACATTTCCATCCTCTTATAAGTCCTTCAGGGATCACAGTGTAACTATGTCCCATGACCATTGAAATTATAAAATGTTAGTAAAGATAATAACAAGCTTTTGGTTAGTAAGGATTTCAACAACACAAGATAAGTACAACGCTCTTTTCCTGCTGGAACATCAGTCAAATTTTCCACACAATCTAAAAGGATTAATTTTCAAACATTTGACCTAAATATGTGACCCGAATAAATATTCTCACTCCAGGTCAGAGTGGGCCTGGGAGTAATAGTAATAAAGGGGTACCCAATGCTTCCCAGATCTCCAGAACTGGTGTCTCACTATAAGATGCAGTTTAATGTCATATTCAGGATACCCCCTTTTTATGGGGAGGTTGTCTTATCTCTCGGCAGGGGATGCCATTAGTGATTATTCTATACCTCACAGAGTCTCCTAATATTAATAATTTACATAAAGTTTAAAGAAACTATTCCTATTTAATAATAATGATTTGTTTGCACACTCATCTTATTTCAAGTATTCCTATCTAACACCAATTATTTTCAAGCAATTATATGGTTTCAAGTAACTAACAATAATCCTTAGTTTTCAAATGATTCCTAACTTTGATAATTGTTTTTAAGCAATTATATGGTTTCAAGTATGAGGCGCATACAATAAGTTTCCAGACTTTTTTCATATGGACATTTAAAATTCTCATAGACTCTTGAAAATTCACTATGTTATTACTATACATCTTATGACATGACGGACCAATTTTGATGATTTCAGGTTCAAATTAACAGCTACAGCAGCAATTAGAATACACCCTACTAAAGCCTGATTGTCACAGCTGGTGAATTTCAAAAATGCAATCTGACACTTTAGAAGAATGATATGCAATAAAATTCTGTTTTAAACTTGGAAAAAATACCACAGAAACATATGGAATGCTTCAGACTGCTTTTCGACCATCTTGCATGAATCGAGCATCAGTTTTTGAGTGGCATAAGAGATTCAAGGAAGGTAGAGAGTCTGTGAGAGATGATGAGAGGTGTGGGAGGAGTAAGGAAGTCAATACACCAGAGTTGATTGGCCAAAGGATTAGGGTTAGGGTTACTATGTTGAGATTTTTAGGGAGTTCAGGAAGAGATTCCGTCGGAAGAGGCCAGCACTCTTCGAATCGGGTCAGTGGTATTTCCTCCAGGACAATGTACCATTCCACAACTTCATCCTTGTCACAGACTATTTGACCAAAATGGGCATCAAGACAGTTCATCACCCTCCCTCTAGTCCAGACCTTGCTCCCTGAGACTTTTGCTTATTCCCTAAGCTCAGAGGCTGTCATTATGAGACAATTGAGGAGATGAAAGAGGCTGTGACGAAGATCACTGACATGCTCCCACAAGAGGACTTCCATGGGACCTTCCAGAAGTTGTTGGAACAGTACAAGTGCATTGCAGCTGGAGGAAATTACTTTGAAGGAGACTAGAGTTTCATGTGTGTACTATCAATAAAAGTGCCCACACGAAAAAAGTCTGGAAACTTATCGTATGCACCTCGTAATATTCATTTGTTTGCATATATGATATTCAAGTAAGTAATAACGATAATTTGTAAAGAATTATAGCTTCAATATATTCTTGATACAAATAATTTGTACATAGTAATAAGGTTTCAAGTATTCTTATTCAATACTAATATTTTTATACAGATCTATTTGACCCATAAATTTGACCCTCATAGATACTCTTACTCTGGGTCAAGGTGGACCTGGGAGTAATAGCAATGAATGGTTACTCCATATTCTTCAGAGCTCCAAAACCAGAACTATCAGATGCAGTTTAGTACCATATCCACTTTTTGTATGTGGGGGAAGAATCTTACCCACCAGCAGAGGATAAGCCCAACTAACAGGGTAGGAAAGGAACTAGAGTTTTTTTAAATAGATGATAAGGTATACCTTTTGAAGAATTTTCTTAGGTGAATTCTTCTAAGCTGTAGCTGTGTCAGTACTACTGTATGGTTGCACCAACATGGATTAATGAAACACTTGAAGAAAAAGCTAGATGGAAACTACACAGGGATGCTGTATGCTGTTTTAATCAAATCCTGGAAGTAGTATACTACAAAACAGCAAGTATACGGCCACTTACCTCCTATCACACAAAGCATCCAAATAAGATGAACAAGATGGACTAGAAATTATAAATCCCGTTCTCCTATGGACTCCTACTCATAGACACGCTAGTGTTGGCCAAACAGCAAAATCTTTCATTCACCAGTTTTGTAGACACTGGATGCCGTCTCGAGGACTTGCCAAGAGTGATGCTTGATAGGGACGGGTGGTGAGAGAGAGTCAAAGAACTCTGTGCTGTCATGATGGTAATGAATTAGGAGGAGCAATTGTTCCTAAAGATTCCCCTCTCACAATGCTGCTGATGATACCAATAAAGTAGCCGCTTGGGATTAGTTGATGAGATATCTCAATAGAAATTTCTTTGTTCTTGATCTTCTTATTCAACCAATGAATTGGATTCAAAATAATTCATTGATAATAATGAAAGCACTGAAAACAAAGATTGTCTTGAAGCGGTTGATAAGATAACTTAGAAGACATTTTGTGTCTGTGTGTGTGTCTGTTCTATCTCCCGCTGTGAATCAAGATAATTCTTTGAAGGTGACGAAAGCAACAAAAACGATTATTGTCTTTGAGTCGCTAAGGAGATCCTCTTTTTTTTCTTTTTTTTTTAAGCATTTCTATAGAAGAGATTATTCTTTTATCTTCAGGCTCAAACAGTTGAAGAAAGTTGTAGAGTTGATTGGCTGAAATGTTGTAAGAACAACAATTGCGACCCAAAAACATTAGCAATTCTTGAAATGAAAGTGACGCTTCTTAAAATTAGAAAAGATTGTAGAATGGCGATACATACTGGCCAAATTATTCTTTGATTAAACATATCAACTAATCAGCAATCATTGTCATGCAGTAAAAACTGCACCAAGAAGTTATTTCAACCATAGGTTACTCTAAAACGTTTTCTTTTTCATACCATGAAATATTATTATTAAAATCAGCTTCGACCGTACATAAACTAGTCTGGTTGTTCGTTTCAAGAAGTCGGCAAACAGACGACTTTCGCGCTAAAACTTTTGGCGATGGTGGAATTATGGGATATTTACATTTTTCCCCTTTTTATTTTCACATTTCATATTTGTTTATTTTACTTTTTATTCGTTTGTTGTTATTTTTTCGCATTTTATTATTTGTACTTTTTATTCGGTATTTAATTTTTTTATATTTAATCATTTGTTTTTACCTTGTATTTTTTATTCCTGTATTAGATTATTTTTAGAATTTTTTTTATTTTTGGAATTTTATGATTTGTTCAATTTTTTTATTTTTGTATTGTATTATTTTCCCCAGTACTTGATTTTTTTTTAATTTGATTATTGGTTTTATTTTTATATTTCGATATTTTATCACTCGTTTTATTTGTATTTTCAGTATTATGTTTGTCTTATTTTTTTTTAATCTTGTTTCTTATTATTTGTTTATTTTTTATTTCCGTATTTTTTCTTTTGTTTTATTTTTATTTATATATATTTTTAAATTCTTTTATATCAACGTATTTTATTGTTTTTTTATTACTATATTTTATTATTTCTTTCCTTTGCTGTGTTTTATAATTTGTTGTATTTTTTATCTATGTATCTATCCACCCCCCACGAGTTTTGTTATTTGTTTTATTTTTTTATTGATATTTTCATTCATTCTTTTTTTTTTTTTTAATAATCAACTTTACAAATTTATTATTGTCTACTCTACAAACATTGCTAAAGTTCGAAGAATTTATTGAATTAATAAACTTATTCCTTGTGTTATTTCTGAGGTCTTCTTTTAATCTTTTTTTTTTTTTTTGTTCCTTGGGTCCAAAAATATACATATTAAATTTGTCCGCTATACATTTGGCCTTCTGTTGGAAACAGATCATCAGACAATTCCCTACTATTGATAGAGATGATATTTTATTAAACATTCTTTGGGGATTTAACATCATTCGATATCATCCTTTCCTAGTCCTGACGATGGATCATTAGAATCGAAACATTATAGCGTGACTTTCTTTTACATTAAATTCTTCTTTTTAGATTAACTTGTTAAATTTTTCTCTTGCTGATATTTCAGTTATATATATATATATATATATATATATATGTGTGAAAGTAAATATGGATAAAATCCGACAGTATGAAGGTAGCAAGAAAAGATATAATCCAAATAGGTGAATATATCATGATGTGAAGTCGACGTTAACGTTTCGGTTATAATAACCATCGTCAGGACTTGGATATAAAATAGTTCACAATATAGATGGGTGATTGTTGAGATGACAGGAGCAAATGAGAAATATACAACGAAAAGATGGATAAACATGCACATAGCGTTCAAAATTCAAAAGTCATCAGAACGTGTTTGGCACGTGGAAAAATATTAGAAAATGTAGGATTTTTCAAAGAAACGAGACAAAATCTCCCGTTTATTGAGAAATACGCAACAAATAAGTTTTCATATGTATAGATCATTAGGAATCATCCATGTTAAATGTTATGTAAGAATGTATTTGGTATTAGTTTTTTCCGAAAAGACAATATGAAAGTAAATATGGATAAAATCCGACAGTATGAAACGTTAACGTCGACTTCACATCATGATATATTCACCTATTTGGATTTATAGCGGTTAAAGGAAATTAGTTAATTTCCCTAACACTATATTTTTTATGGGCACAAGAAATGAATTGCGAAACTATTCTTTGGTAACACAACAACGAAAGTTTTTATTTGCAGCTTTGAGGAGGTTTGTTCTTGGCGCTGCAAAACTCGTGGTCTTTAGGCTTGTTGGTTTTGGAGACGAAATGGCTTAGCGGGATGTTGGAAATGGCAGCGTGTCGTTGGACGTGTGAGGGAAGTATTCAAGGCCACCGTGTAGCTTCGTGTGTCTGGTATTTGTGAAGAGTAGGCGTTATCTCCATTAATGTGACCAGAGGTGAAATGGGAACTTGTCGAGAGCGGAGTGGCGCTCGAATCGACATAGTAAATTTCTGTGGTGCTTGTGGAAGGCATGTTGAACGTATCTAATTCATATTCAACTGGGATTCCTTGGTCTAAAATATTAGACGCAAAGAATCCATAAATTAGAAGGTTCCCTCGTTGAATGTCCATGTTGCTGCTGCTAGGGTTAAAGCCACGGTGATATGTCCACACCGGGTGGCTTGTTTAGCTATAAGGCATCGCTAAGCAGGGGCGACCAGACCACGTCCGTGCTGGTCGCCGTCTCAAGCCGAAGAGAGTGTGTTTGGCCGCTCACCCGTTTGGTAGCCGGAAATGAAGGTCCGGGCTGAATGGGATATGTCATCCTGATTGGGTGAAATTCGGTGTCGAATTAAATAGCGCGCCAAAACAAAATATGAGATTTTCCTCTTCTCTACAGATTATATTTTTTCCTGCTACCTTCATACTGTCGGATTTTATCCATATTTACTTTCATATTGTCTTTTCGGAAAAAACTAATACCAAATACATTCTTACATATATATATATATATATATATATATATATATATGGGTACTAACAAAATTGCGGTCTTTTATTTTTTTTTTCTCATAAAAACGAATTAAAAAATAATTAAAAGTTAAATTTTAGTTTTATCAGAAGGATAATAATATTATATTATTAGTATTAAAAGCAAAGTAACATTACATATTTAATTAATTTTTAATACATTTTAAATTTCTAAATTCACGAAGAGTTGAAATTTTACCAAACTAGAAGTTACGCAAATTAAAAAATGTTTTTAAAATTTTAGAATACTTTTAAAAAGTTTTTTTTTTAAATGAAATTAGTAACAAGAAACATTATTAAACCGATTTATATAAAGAATATTACTTATACGTTGATCACTGTTTCAACTTACTATAGTATTTAAATCCTAAAAGTAGGCCAAAATTAATGATTTGAGAGTTTCTGCGTAACTTTAGAATACAAATATTATTTGCATGTTTGTTTTCCGTAAAAAAAATTGTTAGTACGGAAGGCCAATTAATTACACACAAAAAAAACTCAACTTTTTTAGTATAGAAAATCATACCAGCAATAGTTAAATTTTTGTATTTAATCTTGGCAAAGGGAAATAAGTTCATAAATATGGGTTTTTGAATGTACAATTTAGAAAATTCAATGAAATAATTACTTTAGTTGATCATTCATCAATTATTAAAATAATGAAATAATAATACTTTTTAATGTCCTTTTTGATATTAATATTAAATGTTTTACCCGGTAATAATCTACAAATCTTTCTGTAGTGATACTGGCTAATTAATCTGCCTAATTAGCATAAGTGTAACACAGAGTCTATATAAATCTCTCACAAAGAATGGATGAGGAAGTTTGATTAGCCACTGCTTCGTGCAGAGATTTTTAAGCAGACTGTCTGGTATTTGTGTCAGATGGTTAATTTCCTCGAGCCTCGGGGGGGGGGCGTCAACCCCCCCCCCGGGTTTTAGCCCTTTTCGGATGGGTTAGGTTTATCACCTGGCGCCCGAGGCGTCCCTTTTTAGAGAGATGCCGAGGCATTTTTGGAGCCGCTGGACGCATGAGGGCTTCGGTCCTGCGCCCGGACCCACCTAAAAAAGGCCTTGGTGGGGCGTATGACAAATACCAGTTTGATTAGACACTAACCAGTGCTAACCTTTCACATCACAACACTTTCATTACCCTTAAAAAAAACTCACTTTTACCTTTTTTAATTTACTATTTTTATAACAAAATTTACATTTTTTTTTCATATATTTCTAAAAGCTTAAACAAATAAACAATTTACTTATATTGTAAAAGTTATATGTACGGTAACATTATGAGTACCATGGGTTAATTGTAACAAGTAGACGGACAAAATAAGCATAAAAAGTAGTGGCTCGGAAAACAGGACACGACACTTCAACAAAACGATGTATTTTCAACAATATTAATTACAAGCGTAATGCAAAAAGCAAAGTGTAAAAATTAATGAAGAGTAGGAGTTGTTAATGAATTGTTAAGTGAATTTAATTGGTCGCAAAATCATATGGCAGCGAACTTATCTTGTCACTTAGGTTGTTAAATGTCTGTTGCTTCTGTATGGTCAACTTTACGTAGTCATCGGCTCTTATAAGTCGATGGCGAGTTAATTTCTTACTTGGACAGTCTGCAGCGTATGTAAGAGTTTATTTCCTGTAGATTTACAGGTAGGCACAAGGCCTGGAGTTTTGGGGGAGGGGGAAGGGTGCGGTCATGCATTATCTATGTTTTTACTAAGGGGACCTAGCTAGCCACATTCGCCGACCCATTCAACAATACAATATATAACCATTCATCCGTCGCCATATGCGCAGCAATTACCAAAATACCACATGTACTCTATGAAAAGTCCTACTTAAAACCCGAAAATTGATGGATGATTTTTATTCATGATTTATATACAATGTTTGTGATGGGGATGGGAGAAAAACCCCGAAATAAACGAAAAACAAGGAAAAAATCCCCATTTGGTTACCCTCCCATCCCCCCGTCTCTAAAATCGGAGGCCGACTGTTTTCCGGGGCGAAAGGAACCGAAAACAAGCCGGACCTGCCCTAAGTGGGATTGGGATCCTAATCTACGGGGGTAAAAAGAAACAACGGGTCGGGCGCGGAATGGGTTAACACAAGCGGGTGATATGATTTTTATAAATTTTATATATACATATGAGTGTTCAAGATCTTCAGTACACGTGGGCTGGGACACGGGCTGAGGTACCAAAATAATGGGGATGGGGAAGATCTTGAGAACTAACAACTAGATGACGGGGACAATGACACACAACATACTGCTAACTAGGTACCTAGGTACCAAAGAGAAAAAAGGGGAAACAGTTCTACTTACCAGGGATGGGGTCCCTAAGGACCCGTACCGTAGACTCCATGAGTCGGCAGAGGAGGGAAGGATGACTCCAACATTGCCCCCTTTCGCACGACCAGGCTCGCTGCATTCACCCACCTTTTGCTGAATTTTATGCGATCCAAGCATTTTCTATCGCATCTGATTTTGACCCTCAGCAGATGCCGAAAGAACAAAACCAGATCACGATGAGAAAAGTTTGCATCGTCATAAAATCCCTTGTTTCGCGTCGTCCACACCACCATTCTAGCTACAGCCAGGATCGCGAGAAACACCACACGCTTCTCACCCTGAAACGGAGGAAGAACGTTGTCCACGACGTAACCAACGTCGAGCAGCACGAGCTGTTTGGGCTCGATGCGGGCCGTCCACTCGCCGACGTGATCCCAAAACGGACGGACTCGCTCGCAGTAGTAGAAGGCGTGCTCAGCCGTTTCTTCCAAGCCACTGCCGCAGCGAGTGCAATCGGGCATGTCTGCCAGGCCCGCCTTGTAGCTCAAGCCGGCAAGGGGTAACGCATTTCGCGCAAGTCGCCAGGTGAGCGAGAACTCGGAGTTGTTCAAGAAGCTCGATCCTGGCGCCCAATTCCAATGAGAGCGAATCTCCTCCGTCGTCCAGCCGTGCCGCTCGCTGAGAGGATCAGAAGCGGAACCCTCCACTAGCTCCCGATATAGTTCTTTTCGAGGCCATGAAAGGTCACTGGACCCAAGAAGGTTACGAAGGGCCGTTCGGCACTCGCGGACAAACAGTGTTTCGCCCAAAGGCCTACGTCGACCTTCAGCCTTTGGGTCTGACTTTAAGCGAGGAAAAGTCCGACTCGCCTTCAGTCTCCACACTGCAGTCCCCGTCAAGACTCTGCCCAGGTATGCAAGTCTTTCAGCAAGCCAATGGCTCTCCAGATCAGGCATACCCAGACCCCCGTTGCGCGTACGTTGGATACAGACCTGCCTACGGACCATCGGCCTTGCACCTCGCCAGAGCAATCTGGAAAGGGATTGTTGCAGTGCCAACCGACGTGCCTTAGGCAGAGGAAGTACAGCCAATCGGTAAAGAATCAGGGGGAAGACGTACACGGCGCACGCCTCCGCCCTACCCTTTAAGGACAACCTCCTTGAAAGCCAGGTGGCCACCTGAGCATTCACCTTAGCTTGTACTTCCGACCAATTTCGCTCCAGTTGGAGGTCGGGCCCGAACCACACCCCGAGGATGCGGACGGGTCCGTCACTCCAGCGGAAGGGCCCTGGAAGAGTATCGCTACCCCTCCAAGCACCAAGCCGCAAACCTTCGCTTTTGTCAAAGTTGACCTTGGCCCCTGCAATCCGCTCGTACTCGCTAACCGCCTTCTTCACAGCCTTTATATCCAGACGGCGGGATACAAACACTGTGATATCATCAGCGAACGCGGAAACCCTTGCCGCAAGGCTGCTAACAAAAGGTATACCGCGCAGGGCCGGACTTGTCCCCTCATCCCTAAGCCTGCGCAGGAGGGGCTCCAACGCGAGGACATAGAGGAGAGGAGACAGCGGGCAGCCCTGCCGCACCGAACGCTCGATCGCGAATACCTCCGAACGCCTTCCGTTCACCTGCACCACTGCCTGAGGGTTGTGGTACATCATGCTAATCCATCTGCGGAACTCCGGTTTGAATCCGGCAGTCTCCAAAACAGACGCCAAGAACCGATGGTCAACCCTATCGAAGGCCTTGGACTGATCTAAACTGATCAGCGCGGCTTCTGTGTCGTCTTCTATCCCCTCTAGGACCTCACGAATCAAGTGCAGATTGTCCTGGATCGACCTTCCCTTCACAGCAAAAGTCTGTTCAGGGCCGATCAGATCACTGATGACACGCTGTAAACGATTCGCCAAGACCCGGGCCAAAATCTTTAACTCTGTGTTAAGCAGAGTTATGGGCCTGTAATCATCTAAACCCTCCCAAACATGCCTGCCACCTTTCTTCAGCAATGTGATCACGCCCTTGGTAACGCTACCAGCTGCAGCGTATGTAAGAGGAAGATATTTCTCTTGCGTTTGTATTTGTACCCCAAAAAATATATATTGTGTGCTCTGATTGGTTGCCGAAAATGGCTCTTGACCAATCACACAAGGCGATGTTTGAGGGGCGGTAAATGTAAGGTTTCGTTTGTTATTTCTTATATAATTTTTTTAGTGTTTTATAAGTTAAACTTTAAAAGATAGATTAATTTGAATTAAAAGTGAATGTTTGAAAAGAAATAGTTGAACTTCTTTTAAATCTTTGACGTCTTTCTTTAAAAGAATGAGGTAAAATACAAAAATCTTTAAAAATATGACACTAGTAAAATGTGTAGCAGAAAGAAACTTGAATTTTTGTTTGGCGCGTAATTTAATTTGACCGTTAGAGTCGTCGAACATTTTCACCCAATCAGGATGACTTGTCCTATTCAGCCCGAACCATATTTCCTAGCAGCACCAAAAGTTGAAGAAAACCCGCGAATCTCTCTCTCGCTGAGAAATCCTCAACGGGAACGGACGTCTTAACGTCTGTTCCTGAATAGAGTAGCCGCATCAACCATTATGAGGAGAGCCATCTAGTTTATTGACCCCTTGGGTCTATTCTTCTAGACCAAGGGATCCTAGTTAAAAACAAATTAGATGATACACTCTAACAACTTACGACCTTCTTTCGTTACTACTAGTCTGGCAGCATACCAACGTAAAACCCTTTACTTCATGCTGCCATTAAAACCTTCCTTTAAAACCTAACGACGTCTTCGTTCTTCTCCACCACCTTTATTTTCTATCAACATTTAGCGAGGGGATGACAACCAACGAAATACCAATGCAACCAACGAAATACCAACGCAACCAACGTAAAACCAACTTAAACCTTAAAACTAAAAACCCAAAACACAATAATAACGATAATAATGTTATCCCCATTACTATAAATGGCGACCTTCTGACCTGTGAGAACACACAACCAGATAAAAAATAAACAAATTAAATATACCACTAGAAAATGAAAATTGAATATCAAGAACACAATATCACCTCCAACAAATGTAAATGAAATTGAAAGTTACAGTTAAGCGTACTAAAATAGAATTTTCAACCCAAATACATGGGACAGACTTGAAATTGATTAACAAATGAGTGTTAATGTAGGTTTCCGTACTTTTTTCACCTAATATCTTATATATCTAAAAAATAAATGAAAATATTTAATATATCTAGAAAAATAAATGAAAATATTTCATATATCTAGAAAAATAAATAAGAATATTTTATATACCTAGAAAAATAAATGAAAATATTTTATAAATCTAGAAAAATAAATGAAAATATTTTATAAATCTAGAAAAATAAATGAAAATATTTTATATATCTAGAAAAATAAATGAAAATAGTTTATATATGTAAAAAATAAATGAAAATATTTTATATATTTAGAAAATAAATGGAAATATTTTATATATCTAGAAAAATAAATGAAAATGTTTTTAAGAAAAGAAAGAAAAAAAAGCTCCCAGTTTCTTGCTTTAAATTTTTTATTTTTCAATTAGTGAAAATATTTTTTATTTAATTACATATCTATATTTAGCCAGTGAATAATTTATCAAAATTTAATGCAATTTTTTTTTTAAACAGAACAAATATCGATATAGAATTATTTCCCTAATAATCTAAAAGGAAATTATATTTTCTATTAAATCATAGAATCAAAAGCTCTCAAAACATTTTTTTGATTTAATAATCACATATGGGGTACAATTTTCTTCCCAAAACTCCCAATATGAAAAATTTCCTTTATTTCATACAACAATTTCAGAATTTTGGTTTTTTTTATGATACAGGAAGTATATGTCATATCCCTTCTGATTTAATAACATCATACACACATGATGGGAGAGGAGTAAAGTTAAGTTAGTGAAAAAAATCAGCAAGTCTTTTGTTAAAATAAAAGATGAATTGTAAATTATAAAATAAATTCATTCATTAATAAATGAAAACTAAAAATTTCATTCACATATGATTCTTCTTTATATTTGGTGATTTTTTTTTTCAAACAGGCTTTGTGATTTTTCACAAAACAAAAGGCCCATGGCAGCCATACCTCAGTAGCAGTGTCTCATCTACTGAAAATGACATCAGTATGCAAAGGCATGGACAGCTATCAATAAGCTATTGGTCATATGGAAGGCAGACCTATCCGATAAAATAAAATGCATTTTTTTTCGAGCAGCAGTCAGGTCAATACTACTATATGAATGCACCTCATGGATGCTGACTAAGCATATAGATGGTTTGGTTTGGTTTGTTGGGTTTTATGGCATATCAACCTTTATAGATTATTTAATGCCAAATCCATTTTTATGTAAATAATCTGTTCTATTGAAAACAGTTCAGTTTAGCATAAGTACACAGTTTAATTGTCAAAAACATTTCCATTTCAAACTATTCAAGCAGTTATATGTAATAATCCAGTTAAGTGTAAATACAGTTTTAATGTCGAAAAACAGTTCTATTTGAAATAATCCAGCTAAGCATAAGCACGCAGTTTAAATGTAAGTACAGTTTAATTGTCAAAAACGTTTCTATTTCAAGCTATTCAGTTTTCTCAATTCATTTTAGGATAAGTATGCTGTTAGTTCTATTTAACCCATAGATAGGGCCCTCTCAGATGCTACCACTCCGGGACAGAGTGGACCTGGGAGCGATGGCAATGAAGGGGTACTCCGCATTCCCCAAAGCTCCAGCATTGCTGGAACCTCACCATCAGATTGTTTAGTGTCATATCCAGGACACTCGTTGGTGGGGGGGTCTTACCCCTCTGCAGAGAAGCGGTCGGTGTATTCTACAGCCCCAACCGACTGGGCAATAAGCGTATAGAAAAAAGTTTGACAATAATTGCACAAGAATGCTATGAGCTGTATTGAACAAATCCTGGAGGCAACACCCCACTAAACAGCAGCCACCTACCACCACCTACAACCCATCTCAAAAACCATCCAAATTCGACAAGCAAAACATGCGGGACACTGCTGGAGAAGTAAGTACAAACTCATAAGCAATGTACTCTTGTGAACCCCTACACATGGACGAGCAAGTGTTGGACGACCAACTAGAACCTATCTACAACAGCTCTGTACTGATACAGGATGTGGCCTAGAAGACCTACTAGAAGCAATGGACGATAGAGACAAATGGTGAGAGAAGGTCAGAGAAATCCGTGCTAGCAACATGACATGATGATGATGATGATGATATAGAAATAAGTAGTAAGAAAAGTTGGCGACCGTAGTCGAGGGTGACCAGAAGGCTCTCTTTTCAATAGCTACTACACCAAGGTGTAGAGAAGGGCGCTACTCCTTTCCCTGGATTGCTCCACTTGTAATATAATGGCTGAGGAATTTCGTTTTATATATCTTGCCTTCCGGTTTAGTTAGGCTGAGAACCTTTCACTTAGCGCATAGGTTAGTTAGGTGCAAACATGAGTGCAGGTGTTCACACGCGTGGAGCGGACATGTCATTCAGAGATGTCACAATAGAAACCCTAGATAGAAAATGTGACCATGGGGTGTGAATGACGTCATGCACCGGAAGCATGCGTGGAGGATTTTGGGGATTTGAAAAATGTCAGTTGAGATGAATTTTAGCATCCGAGGAAGACGGTTGACTTTTGGGGCTCGCCAAGGCCTTGCGGCGGGTGTTGCACATGGTTTGGGGCAGATGGAAAAGTCAGCATAGAAAGAATGTGTATCTCTCTCCTTATGTCGAAAAACCTTTTAACTCAAAGGTAATAAAAAGTCTCGTACCTGAACTAAGAAGTCGTCAAGTGTTTTTTTATGTTTCAGGACTCCTATATTATCTCTATGCATTATGGACATTATGAACGTTTTGCGTACAGGTATGAATATGTCTATTTCTTGTATTCATGTATGGCTATGTAACACACTCTACCCTTGATACATACCTTATATTGCTGAGAGTTAAGCAAGGAGATATTAAGTACCATTTTTAAAGTCTTCGGTATGACGCGAAGATGTAATATTTAATTATTTATGCCATACAAAATAATTTACCATAATCATTTGCATATAAAACACCATTTTTTCAAATTTTATAGCCCCAAAGTCATCATCATCATGTCATGCCGCCAGCATGGATATTCCTGACCTTCTCTTGCCACTTCTTCCTATCGTTCATCACCTCTGGCAGGTCTACAGGGCTACATCCCGTGTCCTTACATAGCTGCTGTATGTATGTTCGAGCTGGTCATCCTGCTTTTGCTCGGCCATATGTGGGGGGTCTATAGGAGTACATCACTTATGAGCTCATCCCTGCTTCTCTAGCAGTGTCCTGCATGTCTGGTTCGTCTAACTTGGATAGTTTTCATGATGGGAGGCAGGTGACCATATAGTTGGTGCCTTGTGGGGTGTTGCCGCCAGGACTTGTTCAATATTGCTTGCAACATTCTTGTGTAATTGCCGTCGAGCTTCTTCTCCCACCATTTTGTTAGGGTCCAAGTAGTACATCCATATAGCAGTATTGACACGACCGCTGCCTGGAAGAAAATACGTTTCATTTTATCGGTCAGGTCTGATTTCCACATGATCGATAGCCTATCGATAGCTGTCCATGCCTTCATTAGCCGTATGTTGATGTCTTTTTCGGTTGATGAGACACTGCTTCCTTGGTAGGTGAATTTGTCTACCAGTTTCAGAGAGGTTCCGTCTAGTGTGGAAAGCCCCAAAGTAATCAGTGTTTATTATATACGAGAACTATTAACATTTTTTGCGGCCTCATACTTCACTATAATCAGTACAGGATAGTCAAAAGAAAGTTATATCTTTAGTCCAAACTGGAATGTGTTTTACACCATTACAGAGAAATATCCCCTGGAATTTATGTTTGTTTATAATTTTGTTTCTCCCAATATAACCTTATTTTTGCCACAAGCTTTTTAGTTTGGTGTCTTGTTAAATCGTATTTCAATCTTCAGGGGTTATTTAATACCAAAGCCATCTTTGTAGAAGAACAATCCCATAGCTGGAGAGATAAGACAGTTCTTGCCTTTCTCAAGGGTATTAGTCCAAAAGTGAACATAATAGCATGACTGGAGTTTGAACTTGGTTACTACAGTGTCAAAGTCAAGCACATTAGCAACTACATCTCAAGGACCCCCACCACTATTGCATTTTTGTGAAAACTTGTCCATATTTTTGCTCAAAATACTGTGGATAAAAACAGAAAAACAGAGAAACAATGAAATCCAAAAGTGATGAATTTATTCTGAAGAAGAGTCAACATTAAAACATTTTGGTTTTAGAAAAATTACTTTGTTTATCTATTTTTTCGAGCCCAATCGGCTTGGGCTGTAGAATACACCAACTGCACTTCTGCAGAGGGGTAAAAAAAAAACCAATGAGGGTCCTGGATATGACACTAAACAATCTGATGGTGCCATTGCTCTCAGGTCCATTCTGGCCCAGCGTAGTAGCATCTATGAGTTAAATAGAATTAATGGCATACTTATGCTAAATTGAATGGTTTGACTAAACTGAATAGTTTGAAATAGAAATGTTTTTAACAATTAAACTGTACTTACATTTAAACTGCATGCTTATGCTAAACTGAATTATTTGAAATGGAACAGTTTTTTGACATTTAACTGTGTGTAAACAAAATCTGTACTAATACTAAACTGAATTAGCTGAATTAGAACTGCTTGATTAAATGGAATTAGCTGAATTAGAATTATTTGAATAAACTGAATAGCTTGAAATAGAAAAGTTTTTCACAATTAAACTGTACTTCCATTTAAACTGTGTACTTATCCTAAATTGAATTGTTTGAAATAGAACTATTTTCATAGGAATGGATTTGGCGTTAAATAACCTACAAAGGTTAATATGCCATAAAACTCAAACAACTAACCAACAACTTATCTGTTTTTTCCACACTGTCGGATTCATACCTATATGATTTGTTAAGTAAATAGTTTGTTGGTAAAATTATTTTTAAATAAGCCAAAGCTCATTTATTTGCATACAGTTAAATGGTTTCAAGTATTGCTATCTAAAATTAATAATTCTATTCAATATTAATAATAATCCCTACTTAAGAATGAACAGTTCTATTTGATCCATAGATAAAACCCTAACAGGTACTACAACTCCGTTCAGCGGGGACTGAAAGTAATAGTAATGATGGACTATTCTACATTCTCCAAATACCAAAACTAGAGCATCAGTACCAGATATAGCATCATACCCAGGACAACTACTACTTCAAGTATTAGTCGACCTGGGAGTAATGACAATAAATGGTTGACTCAACCCTCCCCAGACATCCAGAACTGGAACATGAGCACCAGATGCAATTTAATGTCATACCTAAAACTTTTTTATGCCAGCTAAACATGATGTGCAAACAAAGCGTGATGAAAACATATGAAGATTGAATCCTTTATTTTTTTTATTTTAAAATGTAAAGCAGAAAATTTAAATGAAGACACAGCCAAGCAGCTTGAACAATAAAATGATATCTACACAAGTCAGTGCCAATTTGAAAAACTTATGAAACCAGTTAAATGTTTTTGGACAAAACACAGGATTATGAAAGTGCAACAACCTTTATACTGACTAGACACTTGACCTTTATGAGATTTTTCTTGTTTCTCAAACTCAAAGATGAAAATTTGAGGACACAGAGGATATTTAAAGAAATAAAATGCAAAGAAAAAGTGTATCAAAAGGAGTTTCAGAGGTGCTTCAACCAATTGGAGTCACTGGAGTCAATGTGTTAAATATGAAGGGAATTATTTTGAAGAAAATCAAAGTTTCATTTATTGTTCATTTCTGTCTTAGTAAATGCAGTTATAGTCTTGACTATTTTTTAACTCACTTTACATTTTATCAGGTTTGAGTGAAAACCACCAAGTGACAGCCATATTGGAATTCATACAGTTCCAGTGTAAAGGCCACCTAGTGGTTAGGAAAAGAGTAATCAGACAGGATTGAGGTTAAAGGGTACGTTTGATACATGACTCCTGAAATTCACCCTGAACTGGAGAAAATGAAATGCATATAAGGTGAAAAACTTACAGAAAATATTAAGAGTCAGATGGATTACTTTATAAACAATGTTGAAGAAGTTTGTAAGCAAACCAATCTGTTCCAAATATATCATTTGTATTTGCACACACACACACACACGCGCACACACACAAATACAAACATACACACACACACACACACACACACACACAAATACAAACAAACTCGCTCATAAACACTATACAAACACACACAGGCACACACACAAATGCAAACATGCATATACACAAATATAAACACTCATACATACACACAAATACAAACATGCACATACACAAACACACACACACACACATGTATGCATGCAAATACAAAAAGACCCACTCATTAACAAATTACACAAACATACTATACAAACACTCACACAGGCACACATAAATACAAACAGGCACATACACAAATACACGCACACGCACACACGCACGTGCATACACAAATACAAATAAACATACAGGTAAACACACTATTCAAACACACACATACACAGCCACAAACTCAAACACACATGCATAACCTTCTTTCAGCAGTACCTCCTTCATTATGCCAAAGAAGAGAGTCAGAGTCGTCCAAGGTTTAAAATTTTCTAACTTAAAGAATAAAGCAATTTCCAGTTCAATTTGCAGATGAAAGATAATTTTGAGAGATTTCTATTCGTGCTGAACATCATCTTTAATCCTCCTAATTCTTGATATAATTGAAATAACAATGAATGAAAATCAGAATTCTTCCTTTTGAAATCAAAGCATCAGTATTATCACAGACTGCTGTTACAATGCGAACCCAAAATTTTCATGAATTATCACGTATCTATACAATTTTTATCAAAAAAATCCAGTTTGCTTGATAAGTTTTATTCAACAACGAACCTGGCAATACACATGGCATGATTCACATTTGCATTCTCACCCATTTATAAACAGGAATAATGTACATCAGCTAAGCAAGTTTTTTAACACAAATTAAAGAAACTCAGCAAAAATATTTGATGTAATTTTTAGCTAAATCCTTAATTGAAATAACTAAGAATCATACACATTACTATATAGATTAGTACCTAAAATAATTAACAAAATTATACTAAATTTTCGAGTTTTAAATAGACATTTATAATATTTTTTTTTAAATCGTTCAAAGATGGCTTGATCGTTCAAGGGAAACAACTTTAGGATTTTCTTATTATATCGACAAGGGAAATAACTCTTGTTTTTATTCACCTTTTTGATTTTATATATACATATATATGTTAATATTTTCAATCTAACAAGAGATAAGTCTCTACGTAATAAAACATTTAAAAACACAAATAGAAAGAAAATAAACTTTATTTTGTTTAATATTTGACTTATTGTATAATGTACTGCCTCTTATTAGAACACAAGTAAAAAACAAAAATTTTCACTTTATCTGATTTTTTCCCACAAGTTTAAACTGATGATTTTTCACTGGCGGCTGAGTGACAGCAAGTCCCTTCAAATCTCCAGTACTTTTCTATGAATTTTAGCTGATTTTAACAGTGCTGTAGTCTGGATAGACTCAATTTTTCCTCTTGTCTCTATCCCAGAGTTTTGTGATTGTTCCAAGAGATCTAATTACAATTGGTATCACAGTCACCTTCATTTTTCATAGCATTTTTTAGCTCTCTGGCAAGATCCTGGTCCTATTATTCCAGCACAAATCCCAGCTGATAGATTTTCACAGGAGTTTCAGTGATAACAAGTTCTCCAGGATTCAACCAAAATCAGCTAGTATCCGAGATGATTTTAGTGGTACTATTGTCTTCCTCTAAAAAAACTTCATCCAATCTCTTTTCTAGATTATTAAGAAGTATTCCAAGTGCTCCAGCTATAATTAGTATCACTGTTACGTTCATGTTTCACAATTTCTCAGTTCTCTAGCAAGATCCAGATTTCAACTTTCACCCTGTTATCTACAGGCCCAACAAAATCCATTCAATGACCAAATTCTTTTCTTCTTGTGAATTAAAACTAAGTCTGTTCTTCTGGATTAGACTTGGTGTATCTCAGTCACTGAAAATATAATGCATCTCATTTTCAAGGACAGATTCTAGTTTGTACATGAACCATTAGTCAGGATGGTTAAATTTCACTTTCTTGCACAATTCTTTATGAATCATCTTCCCTATCATGTTTGTTTTTGTATTAGTTAGCTGCATTCACTTATTATGTGATCAACTGTTTCAACTCTATCACCACATAACCAATGCTTCCTATTTTTTCATGTATTAACAATTTTTGCTTTGACATCTCTAGTTCTTATGACATCATTTTGTGCTACTATCAAAAGAGATGCTGTTTCACTTTTGAAGTTTCCTCTGCTTAACCCTATCCACAGCATCTCATGTGCAATTTTCTTAGTTTGACGCTTGAAGTATCTGTACAGTTGTTTTTCTTCACATTTTGCCTTTCTAGATTTTGTTGTTTTACTGTTTGTCCTTAAGTTATTTCAGTTGATATTGCTGTTACTGGTTACCATAATTAGTCTTCCTTTGTACTTTTTGTAAATTCCTTACTATTTCATTTCTTGGGAATGTCTCACAATAGTTTTAACAGGTAGTCTCTCACTGGAGTCTGTGTAATTGCAAGTCTTCTCAGATCTCAAAGATTCTTCTGAGTGTTCGAGCTGTTACTGACTACTGTAATTAGTCTTTTTTTGAACTTTTGGTATATTATTATTGTTATTATTATTATTATTTGTGAATTTGCTGTGTGTAGCATAGCTTTGCACTAGACCCAGCAGGAGGCTTGGTTGCTTCGCAAGAGGTTGGCTATATTCACATTCTATTTGATTATCACTGATTCACATCACATATTATATAATACATATTACCTATTATAGCAATTATCTTTTATTCTTTTGGGAGAGTCTCCATGGTGCAGTGGCAAATGTTCTGGACTGCAGCCTTGAAGTAGGTGAGATCAAACTCTACTTCAAACAATTCGATTTAGCATAAGTCAAAGTTAAATGGTTCCAAGTATTGCTATGTATCACAAACAATTCATTTAAACATCAGTCATTATACACAGTTAAATGATCAAAGTTCTTTTTTAAACAATTCAATTTAGCATAAGTCCTTTGTGTGCTCTCAGTTTAGATGTCAAACAGTTCTATTTGACCCACAGATGGGACCCTATCAGGTGCTACGATTCCAGACCAGAGTGAACCGGAAAGCAATGGCAATGAAGGAGTACTCCACATTTCCAAAAGCTCAAGCATTACTGGAACTTCACCATCAGATTGTTTGTGTCATATCCAGGACACTCATTGCAGGGATCTTACCCCTCTGCAGAGATGCAGTCAGTGTATTCTACAGCCCCAGTCAATTTGGCTATATCTGATATATATATATATATATATATATATATATATATATATTTACCAACCCCTCCGCTCAGGCAGGATATGACACAAGGTCAATTTTTAAGCAGAGTTTAACAGGTTTGAATTCAGAGTTTTCCTTCTCCTAGACTAATTGCCTCACCAAGGCTGAAGAACCCAGTCTGCCCTACTATTTTCCCATAGCTGAAGGGAGAATAATTGGATTCATACCTTTCCCAAGGGTATTAATGCTATGTGAAATTCAATCAGTTTTGTGCAGGATTTGAACTCATGATACCGTGTCCATTTCCTACGACGATAACCATTACACAACAGGCACCTCAAATATATATATATATATATATATATATATATATATATGTAAGAAGTAAGAAAGAATTAAAAAATGATATATGAAAAAAAATTCCTTCAGCAAAAGTGTGTGATAAAAAAGTGCTCAAATGCCAGCTAGCATAACAGTATAAAAACTAAAACAATTGTTACCTCACAGTCCCTTGACCCTTGTACTGTGACTGACAGTTTCAGACATTCTATTTTTATCTTTTAACACAATCATCAGACACAAAGTTGTGGGAGTAAAAATATTTTTAAAAAAATCTGCTGACTGATGATTTTTTCTTTTAAATGCATGAAATTGCCAGTCTCAGGCATCAAAGGAATGGTGAGGTAATAATTATTCAATTTTTATATTGCTCTCCTTACCAGTATTTGATAACTATTCTATCCTATACTTTTATTGAAATGATTGTTCTTTTGCATGTCATTTATATATATATATATATATATACATGGTGCATCAATAAGTTTCCAGACTTTATTTGTACATGCATTTAAAATTGTCGTAGACTCTTGAAAATTCAGTAGATTATTGCTATACATCTTATGAAATGACAGACCAATTTTTATGATTTCAGGTTCAAATGAACAGCTACACCAGCAATTGGAATACACCCTACTAAAGCCTGATTGGCACAGCTGGTCAATTTCAAAAATGCAATCTGGATGTGAGGACACTTTAGAAGAACGATATGCAATCAAATTCTGTTTTAAACTTGGAAAAAATCCCACAAAAATGTATGGATTGCTTCAGACTGCTTTTGGACTATCTTGCATGAATCAAGCATCAGTTTTTGAGTGGCATAAGAGATTCAAGGAAGGCACGGAGTCTGTGAGGGATGATGAGAGGTGTGGGAGGAGTAAGGAAGTGAGAACACCAAAGTTGATTGGCCAAAGGGTTAGGGTTACTATGTTGAGGTTTTAAGGGAGTTCAGGAAGAGATTCCATCGGAAGAGGCCAGCACTCTTCAAATCGGGTCAGTGGAATTTCCACCAGGACAATACACCAGTCCACAACTCTGTCCTTGTCACAGACTATTTGACCAAAATGGGCATCAAGACAGTTCCTCAGCCTCCCTATATCCAGACCTTGCTCCCTGTGACTTTTGGTTATTCCATAAACTCAGAGGCTGTCGTTATGAGACAACTGAGGAGATGAAAGAGGCTGTGATGAAGGTCATTGACACACTGACACAAGATAACTTCCATGGGGCCTTCCAGAAGTTTTTGGAATGGTACAACAAGTGTATTGCAGCCGGAGGAGATTACTTCAAAGGGGACTAGAGTTTCATGTATGTACTATCAATAAAAGTGCCCATACGAAAAAAGTCTGGAAACTTATTTAATGATCCTCGTCGATATGTCATTCGCAGACAGTTTGTTTCGTTGTATCATAACTTTTCAGTGTGGCTAGACATGTAGGACGCTTGAAGCTAGGATCAAAACCCGCTCAAATTACGTTGGCCACCTGCCTCCCAACACGAAAACTATCCAAGTTAGACGAACCAGACACGCAGGACACCGCTGGAGAAGCAAGGACGAACTCATCAGTGATGTACTCCTATGGACCCCCGCATATGGCCAAGCAAAAGCAGGACGACCAGCTCGAACATACATACAGCAGCTATGTGAGGATATGGGATGTAGCCCTGAAAACCTGCTAGAAGTCTTGAATGATAGGGAGAAGTGGCGAGAGAAGGTCAGGGATATTCATGCTAGTGGCACGACATGATGATGATGATGATGTAGCAGCCTTCGTTTGTTTACATC
Organism: Sepioteuthis lessoniana; assembly: GCA_963585895.1. Taxonomy (NCBI): domain Eukaryota; kingdom Metazoa; phylum Mollusca; class Cephalopoda; order Myopsida; family Loliginidae; genus Sepioteuthis; species Sepioteuthis lessoniana. Next base: position 67,441,909 of record OY757937.1, read on the forward strand.
TTTGCCTTACCAGATACCAGAGTGCTCAATTCGTTCAAAGAGCTTTGCATTATGCGAGTGACAGCCGTAAATTCCTTTGCCATAGTGCTCAACACCCTTGGGGGAGTATATATATATATATATATATATATATATATGCAAATTTCATTGAACATAATAGACATTTTATGCCTACATATTCTCTTTTGGATCCGTTCGAATTCCCGTATTACTTTTATCGTATTCGGGGGGAACTGATTAAGGTATTGTCCATAGTTGTATGTATCCCTAGTACTTTCTGCCCGACTTTGGGCCATCATCAGGGGAGAATCTGTTACAAAAGTGATGTAACTTTTGTTTTAGCAAATTACTACTGTGTAAGGACGTCTTTGCTGTTGGAGATTATGGCGCTTGCTTTTAAATGTAATTCTGTAAATAGTGCCAGTAGCTAAAGACATTTAAGTACGTTAGCACTGGTTTGAAAATTAATTCTATTAAGTGCTGGTTGCAGGTTTCTAATATATAGTGCTTCAAGAATCTGAAGTTTTTGTTTATTATTTTGATGTTCGAGTATTGTTGTGTTGTCGGTGAGAATTTTTCGTAGTTGTGTTGTTGGGCATGAATGTTTTTTTAAATGCTGAGCTATTGAACTTGTGTCAGAAAGGTGCATTGTAAGTCTCCTCGATAGGGTAGTTGAGGTTAAACCAACATATATATTATCATTATCAGAGATACAATCTCCTAGGGGACATTTAAATTTATATACAACGTTGGTTTTTTGCAACACCCCAATCGAGGGAGAGGAGTTATTTCTAATGACCAAATTCGAGGTTTTGAACTTATTATAATATATAATAAGTTTTATTTTTTTATTAGGATCAGTGGGGAGTATGTTTTTGTGAATCAATGTTTTCATTATTTTTCCATCGGATTTATAATTGTAGTGCATTTGGTTACGATAAAAAAGTTTGATATATGTTTGTTGATTAACATTTTTGATCATACGTTTAATTTGTTCATCAACAATATAGATAGGAAACCCATTATCGATGAGAGCCTGTTTTATGTTTTTTACCTCTTTATAAAATATTGTTTTGGAGGATGAGATTAGTTTGGCACGGGATATTACATTACGAATAATTGCTTTTTTATATCTGAAGGGGCATTCACTTTTAAAGTTGAGGGTACAGGAGTTATTACTAGAGGGTTTTTTGTAGGTGGAGGTAGTGAAGTTATTATTGTTGTTAGTATCAATGAGAACATCTAAAAAGGAAATTTTATTATTTAAAAAAACATCACTTTTGTCACAGATTCTCCCCTGATGATGGCCCAAAGTTGGGCAGAAAGTACTAGGGATACATACAACTATGGACAATACCTTAATCAGTTCCCCCTGAATACGATAAAAGTAATACGGGAATTCGAACGGATCCAAAAGAGAATATGTAGGCATAAAATGTCTATTATGTTCAATGAAATTTGCATTAACGAAGAAATGCTGCCTAAATATACATATATATATATATATATGTCATCCAACAAATAAAGTGAATTTTGCCGAAGTAGTTTGTAATTGGAAGCATTGTTTGCAATTGCCCCTTTTCCAAGGAAATCAATAATGATGAGTCTTTTCATGTCCCAGAACACTATTATCATGACTTTCTTTATTGACTGCCACACCTGAACCTTTTCTTTACTGGAGAATCAGCATGTTTGACTCAGACTCAAAGTGGCGGACCCATGCTTACGTAGTCCATTTGTAAAGATTTTTTTACTAAAATATGTTTCTCTGTTCCCATTAGACATTCTTCTGTAAATATCACATGGTTTGCACTTCTTGGCCAGCAAAATTTTAATGACAGACCTCTGTTCTATTTGTAGTGGCCAACCTATGCTTAGCCCATTCGTAAAGATTTTTTTGACGAAAACATGTTTCTCTGTACACATCACAAATTCTTCTGTGAATTTCACACAGTTTTTAAATTATTTTTCTATAGTTGATTTTCAATTCTTAAGAGAGATAAAATGGTAATGTAGTTAACTAATAAGTCGAAAAGAGTCCAAAGCTAGGGTTAGGCTTTGAGATCTTCAAAATGAGATTGGTGCTATTCTTGCATTGACGAAAATTGGAGGATGTGCTTTGAGAACCAAAAAGACCAGCTTTTTTCGTGCAAATAATAATTATAAGTTGTCTCCCTGTTTAAAAACCAATAGCAAGTGACCAAACGGGTAATTGGGTTATTTTAGTGAATGTAATAGTTCAAGGAGATTTGTGTGTTCCTTCTGCTTTTTACCAAGAATGTGTTTTGAGAAGATGAATTTTCTACTGCTTTTTATTTTAAACAATTATTATCTATTTGCTGCCCTGCTAAACCTGTTGCAGCTGATTAGAATTCAGAGTTTTCCTTCTTTTAGATTGGTTGCCCACCTCCAAGGCAAGAGAGCCTAGTATGCGCTATCATTTAGACATATCTGGTAGAGAAGAAAATATGGGTTCATTCCTTTCCTGAGGGTACAAGTATACAGTTAAATACAAATAGCCTTGTCCAGAATTTAAACATCTGTTTTCTACAATGACCCTAATGACACATGCACATCAGGAGAATTGCTCTTAAAATAATAAGGATGATTTAAAATTAAAATTACAGTATTTATTTATGTATAACAGGCACCGCCCCGCACCCAAAATTAAGGCTACAAAATTCTGAAAAAAAACATAGAAAAAGATGTATTTTGTATAATTTGTTTAACGCTTTATCTAGCTCATATAGACTAAAAACAAAAATTTATACAGTTACTTATGTTTTGAAATTGAAAAATTTATACAGTATTCAGAACAAACACAGAAAGATATTCACATAAAAATGCAACAGATTTGTGGTAAAAGTTAAGTTCATTTGAGAAGAAACAAAATTATAAACAAACACACATTTCAGTGGTTATTTCTATGTAGGAGCATAAAACAGAAATTAGTTTGGATCATAGATATAACTTACATTCAGATATACCAACCAGAATATAGTGATGCACATAGCCGGACAAAAAGTTAATATTTACTTATTGTGTATAATATGCACTCCTAACTTTGAGGCATAAAGTTGGTGTGGGGGAGATGCATGTTATACAGGAATAATTACAGTGTTATTTTTCTAAAACAGGTTTTTTTAATTTAATTTTTTTTCTCCTAATTTATTGCAATGATCTTCACTCCAAATGTATAGAAATGATCTTCACTCCTAATGTATAGAAATGATCTTCACTCAGAAATACATGTTCAATGTCCTATTAAAAAAGTCTTACCTGTTATCTTCCAAGGAAACACTGCAAGATAGAAGAAATAATCTAACACATGTTTCTTCCTCACATGAACCAATGGGTTTTAATTTTCAGTGTTAAGTTATCTGCTGTTGCCTACTGGATGAATTTTCAAAACAATCACTTGAAAGCGACATAAGTATAGTTGCCATAGCAACTAGGAAAAAGGTATGAACATAGTTCTCTTTCCTCAGCATGCAATAAAAGACGCAACTTTCATCTGTCCAAGGGACAAGGCCCCTGTGCCATTGGCACATACAAAGAGCTACTTTTCACTGTTGACATATTGCATAAGCTGAATACAGCCAAAATAAAAATGACAAAAGGAACACTTTATAAATAGGTAAATTGGACTGTATTTCAATTCTGTTAGACACAACTTCATACATTCTTATCTTGCTTCTTACCTTTTTTTTTTGTATGTTCATTCTTGTTTGGTTACACTTCAGTAAAGTTGTTATGCTATAAGAATTGTTTCTTGAATTTTTTCCTGTATGAAACTTAATATCTTAATTGTATGAGAATTTTGAGTTATAAATCTCATAACCTTGATAATTCTACACCAGTAAAATTAGAAATGGCTCCGGAGTTTAAGTACGTTAGGCAAATGAACCATGGTATCCTTAAGAGATTTTCTTTTTAAATATTCTTCGGTTCGTTGAAATTGAAAAATCATTTGTACATTCTTCAATTCCGACTACCGGTGAAAAAACAACAAAATAAAAAATATGCCTATAGAATTTAAGAAACTGCTATGCACGGGAATAAAGTTAAAGGGAAATAACTCTTTAAAAATTAAAATAAAAAGGGAAGCAAATCATAACATAGCAATGTTTTTTTAATAAAAGTAAGTCGATTGTCAGAATGACCGCTCCAACAGATCTTTTCCTTTACCATGTACCGTCTTTTCGACTCAGGTTCATTGAGGTGATTCCATGTTTAGCCCATTTGTAAATATATTTTGGACTAAAACATGCTTTTCTGAATAAATCACACATTCTTCTGAAAATTTCACAAGGTTTTCACTTTTCAGCCACCAAAAGTTTGATGACAAACCTCTGTGCAAGCCTGGAACACTCTGATTCACTGCGATTTTTGAATAGCCTCAAGACAAATATTTCTGTGAGACTGAAATAATTTTTGCAATAAACCAATTCCAAACAATGCAGCATTTACCTTTAAAATTTTTTTTAAATATTGATTTTGTTTTTTTTGAAAAATTCTTTGTATTTATTGAATGAACTTCATATTTACAAAATCAAATCCATTTTTATTTTCTAAAATACTAATGAACTAAGTTCATGCCTTTGGAATTTCACAAGAAAATTCACTTATATATGTTACACTTCAAGTCAAATCTTGTTTGAAAAACTCTTCATCAGCCCAGTTGGTTGGAGCAGTAGAATACACCAAGTACATCTCTGCAGAGGGGGTAAGACCCCCCCACCAACTAGTGCCTTGGATATGACATTAAATGGTAATGCTCCAGCCCTGGAGATTTGGAGATCGTAGTGTACCCCTTCATTACCATTGCTCCGAGGTTCACTCTGGCCCAGAGTAGTAGCACCTGAGAGGGTCCTACTAACAGTTCAAATAGGACAAATTGTGTGCGAACAAATGACTGATGCTAAATTGTGACAGCTATATAGCAAGACTTTAAACTATCTAACTGTATGCAAAAAGAACTTGGGCTTGTTTAAGAATGTTATCAACAAAATGTGTTCACAAATCATATATATATTTAATATATATATATAAAGAGGATTTGGCATTAAATAACCTACAATGGTTGATATGCCATAAAACCAAACCCAACCAAATCATATATATTTAATATATATATATATAGAGAGAGGATTTGGTGTTAAATAATCGACAATGATTGATATGCCATAAAAGCTAACAAAACCAAACTCTTGACAATAATTTTAAATTAGCAATTACAAGACAAAGAATTAAGCTTTTTTGGCCAATCAGATGTTATGGACACTTTCTTGATTTAAAAAAAAAGGTATAATTAACCCCTCTGCATTCTCTAATGGGCCAGTTCTTATTCTTGCAGACACTCCCCACCAACATGTACTAGTTCCCTCACTCTCCACAACAACCAGGTCCAGGTAACGTATTCTTTTAAGGCCACACAACTTCACACACACACACACATGAAGGACAGCACACAACAAATAATTTTATTCTTGAATACTTACCAAGAACTCAAAAATCATAGAATGTACATTTAACAAGTAAGTGTCTTCTAAGCACTCTGATCTACCATGAAGAAAGAGAACCCTCTTATACATTTCAGTAAAAAAATTTCACCCCATTTATCGTTCTTGCAATCCCCACGTGTCTTTTAATAGTTTCCTTGCCTGTTTTAACAGCCAGACAGAAAAGTGATCAGAACATATCCTTTTGGGACCATGGAGGGAAATTGAAAGGCAGAACCTGCAGACTGCTGCCTTCAACTGGGGTTTGTTGATTAAAAAGACAACGAGTGATGTGCTGTATATGCAGGCAGAACAATCGACGTTTACGTGAATCCAGCAACTGTCCCCGGCTGGGTAAAAAACAAGTGGTGAGCCAAACTAACAAGAGAAATGAAATATGACAATGAAGCTGTGAGGATTGAATTCCTTTCATAGAGACACCAAAAGAAAGAAGCAAGAAGTGACGTGCAAAATGGCCTACCTCAAAGTTCAAAATGAATGCAAATGTGTCTTGCGTATGGAGTACCGGATGTATAGAAAAAGAACGGAAGCATGAGTGTTCTTGGGAGTGCAATTTGTAGGTCATTCATCTCATCTCTGGTGGGACGGGGTTTGTGACATATGCAAATTTCAGCCAGCCTGAACTGGTATAAAAGGAGTAATCTCAGCATTGTTGTGGTTATTGCATTTTTTGCTTCACAGTAGGACTGAGTGAACCAGTGTATTGACGCATCAAGTAAGAGAGAAAGAGAGAGATGGGACTGGTAGCAAGCAGTTAAAGGGTTTCAGACCCAGCCACATCACCACACACACTCACAAAGGATAGTACACAAATAAGTTTATTCTTGAGCAACTTACCAAGAACACAACAATTGCAGAATGTATATCTGATAACTTAGCTTTTTCTTAAGCCCTCTGAACTACCAAGCAGAAAATGCACCCTCTTATATATTTCTGTAAAGAAATTTCACCTCATTTGTTGTTACTTACCATTTCTACCACCCATACCATTCAGCAAGTAGTATAATATTTCTGGTCAAGTCAGTCTCTCCTCTTCCATTCTCTTTCTTCTTTTCTCCCTTGCATTACCATACATAAATATAACATCTATATGTTGTATAGCAGAGAAAAACAACATCACCGATGTATAAGAATATAATCTGCTTCTTTTCTTTTCCTTTTATTAAGCAAAATATATGGACAGGTCAGAGTGAGAGAGAGATAAAGACAGTTGAGCTTATACACACAGTGGCAGATTGTATGGATTTTCAGTGAAACCTTTCTTCCTTTTTTTTGCTCTTTGGGTAGAAATCTGCATGGTTATATAATATTCCAGTTGCCCATGCAAATTCTTATGGTCGCATCTCCTCCAACCTGCTGCTTACTCACTGTACATAGACACACCTACTTCTAGCATGCCACCCACACAATTTATGTAGCATTTTCACAGGGGAGAACCTGCATCCTGTTTACTTTAGATAACAGGTGCATTTCCTGTTATTTTTTGTTCCCAGTGTCCATCTTCTTTCTAACATGCCAGCCATACAATTCACACAGCATGTCCAAGAGGATCTTCAAGTCAATATCCAATAAATATATATATATATATACAAATACAACAGCACAATTTCTCCTTCAGAAAACAATTGAACTGCGTACTGTTAAATATGATCCTGGATCCCTCACATGGTATGATCGTTAGCAAGGTAGATTAGTATACAATTGTTCTTACCTAGTTAGCAGAGCTTAAAATATACTGACTTCCCTCCAAAAACACCCTCAGGGTGTTCTGATTATAACACTAATCTGCATCTGTTGGTGAGGTTTAATGTGGCATGTCAAAGGGGTTATTCAAATCAGTATCCAATAATATTATTTGTATGAGAGAGAAATACTTGATATCACAATTGTGTGCAGATTACTTGTATACGATAGAAATACTTCATATCATATAATATAGTCTATTTACAATATAATGGAGATCTGGTCTATTCTCAATATAATGGAGATCTGGTCTATTCTCAATATAATGGAGATCTGGTCTATTCTCAATATAATGGAGATCTAGTCTATTCTCAATGTAATAGAGATCTAGTCTATTCTCAATGTAATAGAGATCTAGTCTATTCTCAATATAATGGAGATCTAGTCTATTCTCAATGTAATAGAGATCTGGTCTATTCTCAATATAATGGAGATCTAGTCTATTCTCAATATAATGGAGATCTAGTCTATTCTCAATATAATGGAGATCTAGTCTATTCTCAATATAATGGAGATCTGGTCTATTCTCAATATAATGGAGATCTAGTCTATTCTCAATATAATGGAGATCTAGTCTATTCTCAATATAATGGAGATCTAGTCTATTCTCAATATAATGGAGATCTAGTCTATTCTCAATATAATGGAGATCTGGTCTATTCTCAGTATAATGGAGATCTAGTCTATTCTCAATATAATGGAGATCTAGTCTATTCTCAATATAATGGAGATCTGGTCTATTCTCAATATAATGGAGATCTAGTCTATTCTCAATATAATGGAGATCTAGTCTATTCTCAATATAATGGAGATCTAGTCTATTCTCAATATAATGGAGATCTAGTCTATTCTCAATATAATGGAGATCTGGTCTATTCTCAATATAATGGAGATCTAGTCTATTCTCAATATAATGGAGATCTGGTCTATTCTCAGTATAATGGAGATCTAGTCTATTCTCAATATAATGGAGATCTAGTCTATTCTCAATATAATAGAGATCTAGTCTATTCTCAATATAATGGAGATCTGGTCTATTCTCAATATAATGAGATCTAGTCTATTCTCAATATAATGGAGATCTGGTCTATTCTCAATATAATGGAGATCTAGTCTATTCTCAATATAATGGAGATCTAGTCTATTCTCTATATAATGGAGATCTAGTCTATTCTCAATATAATGGAGATCTAGTCTATTCTCAATATAATGGAGATCTGGTCTATTCTCAATATAATGGAGATCTAGTCTATTCTCAATATAATGGAGATCTGGTCTATTCTCAATATAATGAGATTTAGTCTATTCTCAATATAATGGAGATCTAGTCTATTCTCAATATAATGGAGATCTGGTCTATTCTCAATATAATGGAGATCTAGTCTATTCTCAATATAATGGAGATCTAGTCTATTCTCAATATAATGGAGATCTAGTCTATTCTCAATATAATGGAGATCTGGTCTATTCTCAATATAATGAGATCTAGTCTATTCTCAATATAATGGAGATCTAGTCTATTCTCAATATAATGGAGATCTAGTCTATTCTCAATATAATGGAGATCTAGTCTATTCTCAATATAATGGAGATCTGGTCTATTCTCAATATAATGAGATCTAGTCTATTCTCAATATAATGGAGATCTAGTCTATTCTCAATATAATGGAGATCTAGTCTATTCTCAATATAATGGAGATCTGGTCTATTCTCAATATAATGAGATCTAGTCTATTCTCAATATAATGGAGATCTAGTCTATTCTCAATATAATGGAGATCTAGTCTATTCTCAATATAATGGAGATCTAGTCTATTCTCAATATAATGGAGATCTGGTCTATTCTCAATATAATGGAGATCTAGTCTATTCTCAATATAATGGAGATCTAGTCTATTCTCAATATAATGGAGATCTAGTCTATTCTCAATATAATGGAGATCTGGTCTATTCTCAATATAATGGAGATCTAGTCTATTCTCAATATAATGGAGATCTAGTCTATTCTCAATATAATGGAGATCTGGTCTATTCTCAATATAATGAGATCTAGTCTATTCTCAATATAATGGAGATCTAGTCTATTCTCAATATAATGGAGATCTAGTCTATTCTCAGTATAATGGAGATCTAGTCTATTCTCAATATAATGGAGATCTGGTCTATTCTCAATATAATGGAGATCTGGTCTATTCTCAATATAATGGAGATCTAGTCTATTCTCAATATAATGGAGATCTAGTCTATTCTCAATATAATAGAGATCTAGTCTATTCTCAATATAATGGAGATCTGGTCTATTCTCAATGTAATATGAACATCTGTTCTCTACAAATAAAGATCTTGAGTTTCAAAATTCTTTTTAAATATAAATATTAATGTTTAAGTGTCACCTGTCAATCAGATGACTTTGGCATGCATCTCTGCAATGACATTTAACTCATAATTATGAATGGTTGATTTTTTATTTTTCATTTGAAAGCTGCAACATGTAATAAAAATAAGAAATAAAAAAGTTTTGAGTCAATGAAATTTTTATCTTTTACAAGAAAAAATATATGTCTTTATGCTTACAAATCCAACAGTATTATTTATTGATTTTATTTATTTATTTCTTCTTTAGAAAATAAATGAAATCTAATGACTATATTCCATATCTTCTTTTCTGCGTACCAGTGCCATACCATCTCTGACTGGAAGAAGAACCTGCAAAATTAAAAGTGAGTATGTCCTGAGCAACATTTAATCAAAATTTGGTAATGTTTGATGCTAGGGATGATATCTAGTTGTATCCCTACTCACCAAGGTCCAATATTAGCATTAGTACATCCAATGATATTAGTATGATAAATGGTTCACTGATTCTGAACAAAATGGAAAGACAAGGTAAGCTCATTTACATATATGGGAACATTTCATAGATACATGATATACATACAAGAAGTATTAATAAGAATATACAAACAGGTCCTAACAGATAAAATGTACACACTGTTCTATGAACAGGCAATTATTTATTGTCTCCCAACACAAGCAACAAAATCAATAAAATAAATTTTTGTGTAGCTTTCAAAAATTAATGCCTATTCTTTGAAGAGTATAAACAAAATGGTTGTTATAGTCTAGGCATACATTTAAGAATTGATCCCCTGATTAATCTAGTAACAGATAATTAATGATGGAGGTGCTCGTAGTGTAATGGTTATCGTCATAGGAAATGGACACAGCGACACAAGTTCAAATCCTGGACGAGACTAATTGCATTTCACATAGAACTAATACCCTTGGAAAAGGTATGAATCCAATAATTCTCCTTCCAGCTATGGGTAAATAGTAGGGCAGACTGATTTCTTCAGCCTTGGTGAGGCAACTAGTCTAGGAGAAGGAAAACTCTGAATTCAAAACCTGTTAAACTCCACTTAAAAATTGACCTTGTGTGATATCTTGCCCGAAAATATGGATAATTAATGATGCTCCCTTCCAAACATATAAGGATTGATCCCCTTATAAATCTAGTAATAGATAATGAATGCTACTGTCCATACATTTAAGGATTAGTTCCTTTATAAATCTTTGCCCAGTCAGCTGGGGCTATAAAATACACCAACTGCACCTCTGCAGAGGGGTAAGACCCCCACAACAAGTATCCTGAATTTGACACTAAACAATCTGATGGTGAGGTTCCAGTGATGCTGGGGCTTTAGAGAATGCAGAGCACACCTTCATTGCCACTACTCTCAGGTCCACTCTGCCCGGAATGGTAGCACCTGATAGAGCCCTATCTATGGGTTAAATAGAACTAAACAGCATACTTATGCTAAACTGAATTGTTTGAATTAGAACTGTTTTTGACAATTAAACTGTGTACTTACATTTAAGCTGCGTACTTATGCTAAACTGAATTGTTTGAAATGGAATTGTTTTTGACATTGAAACTGTACTTAAACTAAACTGAATTATTTAATATAGAACTGTTTTGACATTGAACTGTGTGTAAATAAAATCTATACTTATGCTAAACTGAATTGCCTGAATTAGAACTGCTTAAATAGACTAAATAGCTTGAAATAGAAATGTTTTGACAATTAAACTGTGTACTTATGCTAAACTGAATGGTTTGAAATAGAACTCTTTGACTAAACTGAATAGTTTGAAATAGAAATGTTTTTAATAATTAAACTGTGTACTCATGCTAAACTGAATTAGTTGTCTAAATTTTTGAGATGAAGCTTGATGATTTTTATCATTAAGGGTTTTCAAACTATTGTCTTCATCTTTATTGTTATTTCCACAACATTTCAGTCAATATGTTCTCCAGCCTTCTTCAGGTGTTTGTCGAACTTGAAAACCTACACAGAACTTCGAACTACATCCTTTATTGAATCCACGGGGTGGGGTGGGGGTTGACTGTTCTGATTCCGTTAGCCATAACCGGGTACAAGTGTTAAGTATTCTTGTATTGTTACTCACCTGCAGTCAGGATTGAACCAGCAACCTCCAGATGATTGTCTCCTTAGAAGCTTAGGGAACCAACACCTATAACCATTACGCAGGACACATAGCTTAACGGTTATAGGCATTGGTTCCCTAAGCTTCTAAGGAGACAATCATCTGGAGGTTGCTGGTTCAATCCGGACTGCAGGTGAGTAACAATACAAGAATACTTAACATTTGTACCCGGTTATGGTTAACGGAATCAGAACAGTCAACCCCCACCCCACCTCACCCCGTGGATTCAATAAAGGACATAGTTTGAAGTTCCATGTCGGTTCCCGAGTTCAACAAACACCTGAAGAAGGCCGGAGGACATATCGGCCGAAACGTTGTGGAAATAACAATAAAGATAAAGACAATAGTCCGAAAACCCTTAATGACTAAACTGAATTGTTTGAAATAGAACTGAATGTTTGCATAAAAATGGATTTGACGTTAAATAACCTACAAAGGTTGATATGCCATAAAAACTAACCAACCTTATTAATCTCGTCATAGATAATAAATGAATGCTCCTTTCCATACATTTAAGGAATAGTCCTCTCATTAATCTACTCATAGACAATTAATGAATGCTCCTTTCCATACATTTAAGCAATAGTCCTCTCATTAATCTACTCATAGATAATTAATGAATGCTATCTTCCATACATTTAAGGATTAGTGCCCTTATTAATGTAGTTATAGACAATTAATGAATGTTCCTTTCCATACATTTAAGGATCAACTCCCTGATTAGTCTTGTTATCAGTAACTACATTCATTCGTTATTTATTAACCATATATAACATATATCTACGTGAATAGATCAAAAATGTTACATAGGGTGATGAAGTTCATTGATAAAGGAAATCGGTTATAGTTACTGGAATGACTGTCCCCAAAACCTCTTCACAGACACTTCTTTATTCATTCCTGTGTCAGAATCAGCAATTTCCTCTTCCAGTCTATTTTTTCTGATTAAATCTAAAATTGTCAGTGTTAACAAAATTGAAAATAAATAACTGGAACTGCCCCAAAATGTAACTGACTGTCCCTCAGAGCATTGCCCACATTTCAATAAAATATTATTGAAAACTTTTCAAGATATTGTGTTGACAAATGGACAGACAACAAACATTGGTGACTATATAACCTCTGTTTTAATTTGTTGACCAAGGTAAATAAAAACTTGCCCATGAACATCTTGCAATAAAATTATAAATTACATTGGGACAAAGAAGTCATTTCTGAAAAAAATCTCCTAAATGTAAATCTAAAAAAATTTACAACCTCTGTTCCATAATTTACAAACAGGAAATAAAATTACTAGCCTCAAAAGGATGATGCCCATTTTGATAGTGTATGTGCATGTTAGGGGTTGGGGTAGTAGATATTCTGATAAAACTTTCAAAATTTCTGGGTAGAATAATATATCAAAGGGTGGTATTTGTTATCTGCCTGATTGTATACATTCATGTGTACAGATCTGTATTAATACTCAAAGAGGAGATAAATCAATACAGGTTTTGAGTATTGTTGATCTACTCCTTATTTTCAGTATTTTTAAAATATATACTCCTTATTTTGAGTATTGTTGATCTACTCCTTATTTTGAATATTTTTAATACTCCTTATTTTAAGTATTTTTATTCACTTCTTATTTTGAGTACTGTTGATCTACTCCTTATTTTCAGTATTTTTAAAATATATATACTCCTTATTTTGAGTATTGTTGATCTACTCCTTATTTTGAATATTTTTAATACTCCTTATTTTAAGTATTTTTATTTACTTCTTATTTTGAGTATTGTTGATATACTCCTTATTTTTAGTATTTCTTTTATATACTCCTTATTTTGAATATTGTTGATATACTCCTTATTTTGGAACCTGTACACATATTGATTGGTAAACGTGATCATATATTACTCATACATCATACATCTAATTTTTACTAAATTAAAAAATCAATTCAGGGTGTTGCAATTTTATATTTCATCAATACACACTTGAGGGATTTGAAAGTTATACAATATTTTGGTAGGTGCTAGTTTATGGTGCATGTATATCATGTGACCAAAAGAGTCCAAGCTGTGGAAGGTACTCACTGTGGTTGGTGGTATTGTAGTAGTTGGTATACCAACACATACATTGTTTTGCTCTATGTGATTTGAAAGCTGCACAGATATACGAGCCAAGTTGTCTAATTTGGGAACTTATGCTTTACAAGTTTGAACTAGGTGATAATGCAGCAAAAGTTGTCTAATTTGGGAACTTATGCTTTACAAGTTTGAACTAGGTGATAATGCAGCAAAAGTTGTCTAATTTGGGAACTTATGCTTTACAAGTTTGAACTAGGTGATAATGCAGCAAAAGTTGTCTAATTTGGGAACTTATGCTTTACAAGTTTGAACTAGGTGATAATGCAGCAAAAGTTGTCTAATTTGGGAACTTATGCTTTACAAGTTTGAACTAGGTGATAATGCAGCAAAAGTTGTCTAATTTGGGAACTTATGCTTTACAAGTTTGAACTAGGTGATAATGCAGCAAAAGTTGTCTAATTTGGGAACTTATGCTTTACAAGTTTGAACTAGGTGATAATGCAGCAAAAGTTGTCTAATTTGGGAACTTATGCTTTACAAGTTTGAACTAGGTGATAATGCAGCAAAAGTTGTCTAATTTGGGAACTTATGCTTTACAAGTTTGAACTAGGTGATAATGCAGCAAAAGTTGTCTAATTTGGGAACTTATGCTTTACAAGTTTGAACTAGGTGATAATGCAGCAAAAGTTGTCTAATTTGGGAACTTATGCTTTACAAGTTTGAACTAGGTGATAATGCAGCAAAAGTTGTCTAATTTGGGAACTTATGCTTTACAAGTTTGAACTAGGTGATAATGCAGCAAAAGTTGTCTAATTTGGGAACTTATGCTTTACAAGTTTGAACTAGGTGATAATGCAGCAAAAGTTGTCTAATTTGGGAACTTATGCTTTACAAGTTTGAACTAGGTGATAATGCAGCAAAAGTTGTCTAATTTGGGAACTTATGCTTTACAAGTTTGAACTAGGTGATAATGCAGCAAAAGTTGTCTAATTTGGGAACTTATGCTTTACAAGTTTGAACTAGGTGATAATGCAGCAAAAGTTGTCTAATTTGGGAACTTATGCTTTACAAGTTTGAACTAGGTGATAATGCAGCAAAAGTTGTCTAATTTGGGAACTTATGCTTTACAAGTTTGAACTAGGTGATAATGCAGCAAAAGTTGTCTAATTTGGGAACTTATGCTTTACAAGTTTGAACTAGGTGATAATGCAGCAAAAGTTGTCTAATTTGGGAACTTATGCTTTACAAGTTTGAACTAGGTGATAATGCAGCAAAAGTTGTCTAATTTGGGAACTTATGCTTTACAAGTTTGAACTAGGTGATAATGCAGCAAAAGTTGTCTAATTTGGGAACTTATGCTTTACAAGTTTGAACTAGGTGATAATGCAGCAAAAGTTGTCTAATTTGGGAACTTATGCTTTACAAGTTTGAACTAGGTGATAATGCAGCAAAAGTTGTCTAATTTGGGAACTTATGCTTTACAAGTTTGAACTAGGTGATAATGCAGCAAAAGTTGTCTAATTTGGGAACTTATGCTTTACAAGTTTGAACTAGGTGATAATGCAGCAAAAGTTGTCTAATTTGGGAACTTATGCTTTACAAGTTTGAACTAGGTGATAATGCAGCAAAAGTTGTCTAATTTGGGAACTTATGCTTTACAAGTTTGAACTAGGTGATAATGCAGCAAAAGTTGTCTAATTTGGGAACTTATGCTTTACAAGTTTGAACTAGGTGATAATGCAGCAAAAGTTGTCTAATTTGGGAACTTATGCTTTACAAGTTTGAACTAGGTGATAATGCAGCAAAAGTTGTCTAATTTGGGAACTTATGCTTTACAAGTTTGAACTAGGTGATAATGCAGCAAAAGTTGTCTAATTTGGGAACTTATGCTTTACAAGTTTGAACTAGGTGATAATGCAGCAAAAGTTGTCTAATTTGGGAACTTATGCTTTACAAGTTTGAACTAGGTGATAATGCAGCAAAAGTTGTCTAATTTGGGAACTTATGCTTTACAAGTTTGAACTAGGTGATAATGCAGCAAAAGTTGTCTAATTTGGGAACTTATGCTTTACAAGTTTGAACTAGGTGATAATGCAGCAAAAACAATCAAAACCATTTGTTGCACAAGAAAAGATGAAGGTACAGATCAGTTCAGTAACGAGATGGTTCAAGAGATTTTGCTTGGGTTGCAAGTTACAAGATGATAATTTTGTTTGGTTTCTTTGTTTAATGGCATATCAACTCTTTTTAGGTTATTTAATGCCAAAGCTATTCTCCTAGAAGAACAGTAGTGGTACTATTTAACCCATAGCTAGGAGGATAAGAGGGTTCATACCTTTCCCAAGGGTATTAGTCTGAAAGTGATTTTGACATATCAAGGTTTGGTTTGGTTTCTTTGTTTAATGGCATATCAACTCTTTTTCGGTTATTTAATGCCAAAGCTATTCTCCTAGAAGAACAGTAGTGGTACTATTTAACCCATAGCTGGGAGGATAAGGGGGTTCATACCTTTCCCAAGGGTATTTGTCCAAAAGTGAATGTAATAGCGTGACTGGAGTATGAACTTGCTTACTACGATCCTGCAGTCCATCGCTTTAACCATGAGGACACCCCCCTTACAAGATGATAAGACAAGGTCAGGTACACTTAAGACCATGGATTTTAAGGCTGTGCTCCAAGCCATAGAGGCAAATCTGAGGAGTAGGACTTGGAGAGTATCAACCCAGTGAGATTCATTACCTTCACAACCTCAGCAAGAGTATCTGGAGTTGCTGAATTGGGTCTCATTAGTCTTTTTTTTTAATGGAATCCCCCCCCAGATATCAGTTTGTGTAATATTTTTTTATTCGCAAATTGTATCATCTGGGTTTTTTTCACACTGTCAGAATTATAGAATAGATATAAAAATTAAATAACATATATACATATTATTTAATATAAGCACCAGTAACAATTCTTTTGCAAATAAATTTACCTGGAAGACTCTTGGATCTTCTTTGAGACAATTGTTAAATTCTCTCATAACTTCATATTTATCAGGGGAAACTGTATAAGGATGTCCAGACCAGTAGACATTATCGAAAACAAGGCTTCCTCGGGGTGCCAACAAATTCTTATCAAGAACAAACTGAAAGAATAAAACAAAAATATCTAAATGAATAAATCTCTTGAGTGTAATTAAACAAAGAGAAAAAATTTTTAAAGATATTTCTGTACAAAATTCCATGAATATTGACAAATATTATAACATTAGAAAAATAAAACTGACATACTAGTGTCCTGATTATGACTCTAAACTGCATCTGATAGTGAGGCTGCAGTTTTGGAGATCTGGGGAATGTAGAATACTTCTTCAGTGCCATTACTCTTAGAGTAATAACACCTGTTCGTGTCCCATGTATGGGTTAAATAGATATGTTTAAAAATTATTTATATTCAATAGGAGTGTATGCAAAAAAAATCCCTAAAAAACAACTACATAAAAAATGTAAACATGAATACACATTGAATTTCTAAGTCTTCCAGTCTCTTTACCAATCCTTTGGGGATTGTTCCAAGTACACCAATTACAATTGGTATCACTGTCACCATCATGTTCCATAGTTTTTTTAGTTCTCCAGCAAGGTCCAGATATTTATTTTTGCTTTCCTTTAATTTTATTCCAAGTTCACTATTTAGCAGGTTCTCTTTTTTTTTGTTGACTATCAGTAGGTCTGGCTGTCTGGCCAAGATTAGGTGATCTGTTTGTATCTCAAAATCCCAGAGAACTTTTTACATCTCATTCTCCAGGATAAATTCCTGGTTGTGTATATACCACCTGTTCATATGATCAAATTTCAATTTCTTGCACAATTCCCAGTGGATCATTTTCCCCACCCAGTTTTGTTTAGTCTTATATTCTTTTTGCACTAATTTGCTGCATTTGCTTATTATATGATTGATTGTTTTGTCTCTATCACCATATAACCGACATTTACCATTTTGTTACATCTTATATTACTATCATTATTATATGATTGATTGTTTTGTCTCTATCCATATTTACCAACCCCTCTGCTTGGGTAGGATATAACACAAGCTCAATTTTTAAGTGCAGTTTAACAGGTTTGAATTCAGAGTTTTCCTTCTCCTATATAATAATTGGATTCATACCTTTCCCAAGGGTATTAGTGCTATGTGAAATGCAATCAATCTCGTCCAGGATTTGAACTCGTGTCGCCGTGTCGATAACCATTACACCACGGGCACCTTTTTTTGTTTTGTCTCTATCACCACATAACCAACATTTACCATTTTGTTACATCTTATATTACTATCATTATTATTATTGTTGTTATTTTGCTCCTTGAGAGTTTTTCAAATCAGTGTTACCTGATGGTCTTTCACTGGAGTTTGAATGACAGCAAGTCCTTGTACCAATCCTTTGGTGACTGTACCAAGAGGACCAATTACAAATGGTACAACCATCACTTTCAGGTCTAACAGTTTTTTCAATTCTCTAGCAAAGTCCAGGTACTGATACTTCTTTTCACTTTCTGTCCAGGTACTTATCCTTCTTTTCACTTTCTGTCCAGGTACTTATCCTTCTTTTCACTTTCTGTCCAGGTACTCATCCTTCTTTTCGCTATGATTATCATATTTACCCAACCCCTCCGCTCGGGCAGGATATGACACAAGGTCAATTTTTAAGCGGAGTTTAACAGGTTTGAATTCAGAGTTTTCCTTCTCCTAGACTTGTTGCCTCACCAAGGCTGAAGAACCAAGTCTGCCCTACTATTTACCCATAGCTGGAGGGAGAATAACTGGATTCATACCTTTCCCAAGGGTATTAGTGCTATGTGAAATGCAACCAGTCTCGTCCAAGATTTGAACTCATGTTGCCGTGTCCATTTCCTATGATGATAACCATTACACTATGGGCAACTCCAATCTTTTCGCTATGATTATCATTATTATTTATTTATTCAGCTTTACTTCAGATGTTATAATGCCTGGTACAAGTATTGAGATTCTGGTAATTTGGCAGTAATAATATAAATAGGACCTAAAAGTTACTGAAATTGCTCACAGAATTACGTAAGTGGAAGGAAACTCAACAATATTTGACCAAAACTGCCAAAACTAACTCAAGCAATTTAAACATAATGATTTATTCCCTTGAAATGGAGCCCAAAATAGATTACCCTTTGCTACTATTTATGATAAAATGAAATACAAGATAGAAAAGAAACTAGCTACAATCACAAGAAAACATTCAGAAAATCTAGGATCATTAACATACACCATATGTAAAGCATTACATACTCTTAAAACATTCAGAAGAACTTAGATCATTAAAAGACACCATATATAAAGCATTGCATATTGTTAGACTGTTTAAGACGTCCATAATATGGTTCATTTTATTTATAGACTTGTCAGTCGGCAGCAGAAGGAGATTGGCCAATCAGGAATGACTAGAAGGATAAAAGATCAGCAGCAAATTATCCTCATTCATTATCATTCTGCAGTTTTCCACTGGCAAGACTTATCTTTTCAATTAAAAATCTCATAAATAGAGGACAAAATGGCTACCCAAATTCTAACACATATGCTTCAAAAATATACAGTAAACTTTGAGATGTTTCCCAAGAAATTTCATTCAATGAAAAAAAGAAAAAAAACTCTTGATGTATCATACAGTCACACACAAAACATTAATTTTAAAAGTTTTTAAAATTTACCTTAAAATATCCAATGTAACCAGATTTATCAGCATCAATAAAAATCAAATCAAATTGTTTGCCTTCCTTTGATAATTTTTCCATTGTTTCCATGGCTGGGGCTGGATTCGGAAAAATAAAATAGTTTTTTGACACCAAATTGTTTCAGAGTGATGAAAATCTTTACGTACTTAAAATATACAATCAAGATTTTAAATATATTAGATTTTATATGCATTCTTCACTTATCTTCTAACCTTGGAGGCACTACTCATATAGTATGCCATGGGCATGAATAGCCTACCAGAACCCATCCCTTTCCAGGTCTACAAATCGTTTGAATTTAGAAATTTCTTTCTCCTATACCAGTTGCCATACCAATGTTAAAGTGTCCAGTCTACCCTATTTGCCCATAGATGGAGAGAGAATAGCTGGATTCATACTTATCCCAAGGGTATTAGCACAAAGTGAAATGCAGAGAGCCTTGTTCAGGAATTGAACTCAGAAAGCTGAGTTCATTTCCAACAACAATAACTGTTAGATAATTAGTGCATCCTGTGCAAAAGTTTTCAACAGATATAAACTCCAACTAGTTTTTATTCAGTTTAATTTTACATTTCAAGAAACTGGTCATACAAGACATGGCTCATCATCAGGCAAGCTACACTATAAAAAAATTCAAGGTAATTTTTCGTTAAAAGTACTTCAACTATTTTCATTACAGAAGACCATATGTATAAGCATCTGTCTTAGAAATAGGGAAAAGTTGATTTATCAACTATGTAACAGTTAGGGAAGTTAGTTGAACATGTAATAATTATTCCCCTTTGATAACAGCTTCCCCCAAACATTTTGGGTGTGAGAGAGAGTGATTGAACTAGCGAGAATGCAATGAGGTAAACCAAATTTTAATAAACATTATTTTCCTCATGAAATTAGACAAGTTTCATCAAATTTTGAAGGAAACAAGTTTCATCAAATTTTGAAGGAAACAAGTTTCATTAAATTTTAAGTAAAGAAATCGTAAATGTTTCATCAAATCTAAAAATAGAAAAAGACCCATGTGTGTCAAAATTTACAAAAAAAACTTATCCTTACTGGTCCATTGGCAAAGTGGTAGAGTTTTCACTAATGGTCCCGGAGATTAGGGTTAAATCCCAGGTTGAGTCATACCAAAGACTCAAAAAAATGGTACATGATGCTTCCTTTCTTAACACTCAGTATTATAGGGTGTAGATCAAGGGTAAGTGGAGTGATCCAGGGAAAGTAGTAGTACCCTCCCTTATGCCTGACTGTAGTAGCTATTGAAAAGAGAGCCTTTGGGTTGCCCTCAACTATGTTTGACCAACTTCACTTACTATTTTGCCACCAAAATCTAGAGGTTCTGAATACCAGCTATCCCTCCTCCGATTCAGAAGCAGTCCAATAGTGAAAAGAGACAATACCTAACCTTAGATACTCTGGCCTTTGATCCAAAAGACTGACATGCAAGTAAGCAATTTAAAAAAATGCTAAAATCATTTATGTACATATACAAAAATTAATACTCATAAAAAACATCTTTTGTGAATTATTATTTATTGCTATAATAATACATAAAAAACAATGTCTGTTCAGTTCAACCTCCTCTTATTTATCTTGCTGTTTGCTTGTTTTATTTTATAATTCATTTCAGCATTAACTTTTTTATCACTGTACCCAGAAGAGCCCTCTGTTAAAGTATCAAGCAACATTTTGTTGCAAACTCATTACACATAATTTGCTAAATTTACACAACACTCATAAAATGAATTTCTCTTTGAAAAAAAAATTGGTTTCTTTCTGAACGTTATATATATAAAGATTGATCATAAAGTATTGAGACTGAAAATTAAAATTATTTTAATTTCAAAATAAAAATTGAAACGAACACATGTACATGGCTAATCAACTAATATGATAAAGTGATGATGTCCAGATGTCTAGACTACTGTCTGGATGAGTCAGTGCCAATCTTTTTTTTTTATTTATGAAGCCAGTATCAAACTTTTTTGAACAAAATATTTTTGGTGAAACACAGAATTGTGCAAGTGCAATTCCCTCTACACGTACAGGACCTAACACTGTACAACTTTTTCTCGTTTCCTAAATTAAAAATTCATCTCAAAAAGTAAGATTTGATGACATGGAGTACATTAAAAGTAATATGAAAAGTGAAGTTTCAGAGGTGCTTCAACCAAAGGAAGACTCACTGGAATATGTGTATTTTACTTCATTTATTTACAGATTTATTAATGTATTTATGACATTTTTGATACTCACCTATCTTGATAGTAATCTTCTTACCATGAGGACTTTTATCAAAATGTTTTCGTGCCATTTTCTCAAAGAAGGGATCCACATCACAAGTAATCAATTCACCATCTTCAGGCAATGCTTCAGCCATAGAAAGTGCACCATAACCAGTGAACATTCCAATTTCAAGAATACGACGTGCACCTTGCATACTTGCAAGCATCTTCAAGATTTGACCTGCAAATATTAAAATATTCAATTATAGTATTAGTTTGTTGTATGTGGGGATTTAGGAATAAACAATAAAACTCCCAACCGGATGTTGACTTGTCAGCTGCCACATACAAGGTGTATAAACATGTCGCTACACATCGGTTCCACGCATCCATCCAGTTAGAAGTCAGGAAAAAAGAAAAATAATTAAAATCAAAGTAGCCAATGGGAAGCAGTCGCGCCAAAAATGAGAACGATTGTGGAGTGATGAGTTTGGAGCTGGTGGGGAGAGATAAATACTCGGGACTTCTGTGAACTGAGACAGTGAGAACAAAAGAGACCCAAGGAAGCCCATAGGTACAGTGATCAAGTGAGAAGTAACACCCGCCCTCGAGTTAAGAGCTAAAACTACTTTTCTGCTAGTTCCACTACCTGACCATAAAAGAAAGAAAAGATAAAAGGAATAAGCACTCTTTAAAAACATTTTCCTCCTTTCCCCCTTTTTTTCTTAACATCTGACTTTCCACCACTTTGAAAATTTACTACTTGTAAAAGCGAACTTCTGAACATTCAAATCCAAGTTGACGCTTTATTGTTTTATAAAAATTGTTTAAATTTTAGATGTTCCTTGTTTGTCTTGTTTTAAATGAAGTTTTTCTCATTGTATGTCGTAACACTCCAAACAAACCAAAAAAGGCCATATGTATAAACAATTTACCCTCTCTCTCTCTTTTTGTGTATTCTGCATTGTATAATGGTAAATGAACTAGTTTAACAGACTATTGCTTATGAGTTTGATTCTTACGGGGTGCTCTATACATCTGGCCTTGTGTCAGAGTCTGCATTTACCCAATCCCTCTGTCACAGGCAACGATGGGACAAGGGTAATTTTTAAGTGGATTAAAACTGGTTTGAATTCATAGTTTTTTCTTCTCCTAGGCTGGTTACCATACAAAGGTTAAAGAGCCTAGTCTGACATACTATTTACCCAGAGCTAAAAGGAGAATAGTTGGACTTGTACCTTTCCTGCTCAGGATTTAAATTCATGTCACCAAATCCTAATTTATAATAACCATTACACTCTGAGCACCTCCATTTTGTATCATTTCGTGTAAGAATAAATGATTCCTCCTTCATTAAGCCGAGTCAGCTGTAGAATATACCAACTGCATATCTGCAGAGGGGTAAGACACCTCCCACCCAATGAGTGTCCTGGATATGACATTAAACAAGCTGAGTCCTGGAGCTTTGGGGAAAGTGGAGCACCTCTTCATTACCAGTACCATTACTCCCAGGTCAACTCTGGCCTGGAGTGGTAGCACCTGATAGGGTCCTATCTATGGGTCAAGTAGAATTGTTTGACTATTTAAACTGTGTCCAAACAAATGACTAAATGCTAAATTGAATTGCTAGAAATAGAACTGTCTGATATTTAACTGTGAGCAAGCAAATGACTGATGTTTAATTGAAGTACTAGGGATGAATAGTAATACTTAGATGTATTTAACTTTGTGCAAATGAATGAATACTGTTGAATAGAATAACTGATGTTTAATTGAATTGTTAGTATCAAATAGCAATACTTGTAACCACTTCACTGTGTGAAAACAAATGATTAATATTGAATAGAATTATTAGTATCTAATAGCAATAATTGAAACCATTTAACTGAGGAGAAACAATAGCAATACTAGAGTGCAAACAAATTAATTCTCATTTAAAAATAAAATTACCTACAAACTATTTGCTTACAAATCATATGTATATCCATCCAAATGTGTGCAAACAAATATTTGTGTTAGATAAAAATACTTGAATCCATTTAACTGTGTACAAACAAATGATTAATAGTAAATAGAAATATTTGTGTCAGACAGAAATACTTGAAACCATCTGTGTGCAAAAGAATGAGCTAAGGCTTGTTTAAAAATGCATTTACAAAATGAGTTTACAAATCATATATATTTAATATATATATATATATCAAAACAAGATTTGACATTAAATAACCAGCAATGGTTGATATGCCATAAAACCCAATCAAATCCATCTTCCCTCTTTGTTCATTTTTTGGGGGGTTTTTCATCTTTTTCCCAGCTTTCTCTTCTTCTTCTTTCTTTCTTTCTTCATTTTTCTTTGTTTCTTTTCTACAGTTTAGTTCTGTTTAGGAATTGAAATTTGGAACAAAGTTTAAAAAGATGATCTTTATAAAAAAATCATTCTTCAAAGTCTGAATTTACACTAAATAATGATGATATAACTTTTACTGATTCTTTTAGAAAATTGTTTGACAGCAATCTTCCAGAGAAATCGTCACCAAGATTAGCTTAGCTTAGCACGAGGCCAGAAATATGGGTCATCCATTAAGAATCAAAATCACTAAGAATGGTCTGATAGCTCAACCATTACCAGGAAAATCCTTGTGGTGTAGTGGCTAACGAGCTGAACAGTGACAGCATAGTAAGCAAATCTGAACTCCAGTTGTACTATTATGTTCTCTTTTGGGATAATACCTTTGGGAAAGGCATGAATCCCCTTGTCCCCCTCTCAGCTATGGGTTAAATAGTACCACAACTGTACTTCTACAAAGATGACTTTAGTATTAAATAATCCACAAAAATTAATATGCCATTAAAGAAAGAAAGCAAACTAAATCCTAACCATTACATAAGGTGCCCTAGAATTGCCAAAAGTTGAAAACCTTTTTCAAACAGTCACTATTCTTGTTGCCATAGAAATACTAGTAATCTCGGTCAATTGGCAAAGGAGAGATGATGGTGAGGGTGGAGAAACCAGTAACACACAAGGTAAAGAATGAGGCAAGACAACAAATTTCAACAATGTACATTTTTTACCTGCAGCTCAAAATCACCAAAATCAAAATGACAGATTTCAAATAACAAAGCTCAAACTGAATCTGATGGTGAGGCTATAGTCCTACAGCATTGGAGAACGTAGAGTACCCATTCACTGCCATAACTCCCTTTTCCACTCCGACCCCGAGTGATAGAACTTATGAGGGTGTTATCTAGGGGTCGAATAGAACTGTTCAGTCATTTACTATACTTGAAACCATTTAACTGTGTGCAAACAAATAATTGATATCAAATAGAATTATTAGTGTTACATAGTAATACTTGAAACATTTAACTGTGCCCAAAAAAATGATTAAAACCCAGTTGGTTGGAGCTGTAGAATACACCGATTGCATTTCTAGAGGAAAAAACCCTGTAGCAGTCACAGATCTATTTTCTCTCGTGAATCAATGCCCCCTCCAAGGGATTCAGCCACACACTGACCAATCAGTGGGCGGAGCACATTGATTCCATCTACCTCTCAAGAACTTTTTCTTCTAGCCCTTTTTGAAAGTCACCACAGGTCAGAGAACACCTGGCTAGCAGCGAAGAAAGACCTCTCTCGTGTCCTCTCCATTGGACATTTCACATGGAAGATCTTCACTGAAGATCACGCTGCTACTAGCTGCACATACCAAAGAACCAGCCCTGTGACCTGTCACACAAGCTACCTGCTACAGTGACATACCTTCGAGAACCAACATACTACTGGCGACACCAAAAAGAACCTTTTCTCACTCTGACTCAAGTTTACTTCTGCTATAAGAATAAACCTTTCGTTGTTGTGTTTCAAAGAAGTTTCGTTATTTATTTTGTACTACTAATTAATTTAGTGTTATGGAATCTAACCATTAAACACTAAAAACCCCTCGTCCAACAAATGTCCTGAGTATGACACTAATTATGAGGAGTATTGGAGAAAATTTAGTATCTCTTCATTACCATTGCTCCCAGGTCCACACTGACCTTGAGTGGTAGTACCTGTTAAAGTCCCATCTATAAGTCAAATAGAAATATGTAATCATTTTCTAAATTTGAAACTATTTAATAATATTGAATATAATTACTAGTGTTAAATACCATACTAGAAATAATTTAACTGTGTGCAAATAAAACTATTAATCTTAAATAACAATATTTGAAACCATTTAACTGAGTACAAACTAATGAGTTCTGGCTCATAAAAAATTGTTACCTACAAACTATTCATTTACAAAACATATATATCTAATATATAAGTATAAACAAGATTAAATAACCTATAAAGGTTGTTATGTTATAAAGGAGGTGCCCGTGGTGTAATGGTTATCGTCATAGGAAATGGACACGGCAACACGAGTTCAAATCTTGGACGAGGCTGATTGCATTTCACATAGCACTAATACCCTTGGGAAAGGTATGAATCCAATTATTCTCCCTCCAGCGATGGGTAAAATAGTAGGACAGACTGATTTCTTCAGCCTTGGTGAGGCAACTAGTCAAGGAGAAATAAAACTCTGAATTCAAACCTGTTAAACTCCACTTAAAAATTGACCTTGTGTCATATCCTGCCCGAGCGGAGGGGTTGGTAAATATGGTTATGTTATAAAACTTAACCAACCAACCAACCTACAACAAATGATTAATATTGAATAGAATTATTAGTGTTGGATAACAATATTGGAAACCATTTAACTGTGTACACACAAATGAGCCTAGGCTCATTTAAAAATAAAGTTACCTGAAAATTCACCATCAGTGAAAGACCATCAGCTAACGCTGATGTGAAAAACTCTAATGAGTAAATAATAATAATAATAATAGAGCCAACAACAAAAAAGAGAACTTCCCAAATAGTGGACTTTGCTGTCTGGAGTAGAATTGAAAGAAAGTGAAAAGATAAGTACCTGGACATTATTAGTGAACTGAAAAAAAAACATGGAACATGAAAGTTACTGATTGTAATCGGTGCGCTTGGTACAGTCACCAAAGTGAATGGGGGAATTGGAAATAAGAGCATGAGTGGAGACCATCCAAACTACAGCATTATTCAGATCAGCTAGAATACTGAGGAAATTCCTGGTGACTTGAGAAGACTTGCTGTCATTCAAACTCCAATGGAAGATCATCAGCTAACGCTGGTGTGAAAAACTCTCAACGGAATAGAATAATAAATAACGGTGAATATTGAATAGAATTATTAGTGTTGGATAGCAATATTGGAAACCATTTAACTGTGTACACACAAATGAACCTAGGCTCATTTAAAAATAAAGTTACCAGAAAATCTTTGGCTAATAAATCGTATATATCTATGTATAAACAAGATGTGGCAATAAATAACCTAAAAAGGTTGGTATGCCATAATACGCAATCAAAAATTAAAGTTGACTATTCTTAAATAAATTGAAATGATAAAAATTAATGTACATAAAAATGTATATAAAAATGCAGCATTGAATCTGTAGGGAGACAATAAATAATTGCTTTTCTTTGATTGGTGGAGGGTCTTTTGCACAACTCATGATCAAATGCAAATCCCAGGATCCTTACTCTCTTTTATTCATGTTCTTTGAATGGTTAAAAGGTGCCTTTCAGATTTGGTCTCATGACCTGGCAAAGGATGTTGTCACCTCACCTCACCATTGAAATGTGAAATCCATGAACACTCACAGAATTTTTTACCTTTTTTGTACCTCTTTCATATACTGCTTGTTCATAGAAAAATATGAGCACATTTTATCTGTTGGGACACATTTGTACATTCTTGATAAAACTTCTCATATGTATATTATGAATGCATCAAATGTTCTCATATGTGTAAATGAGCTTATTTTGTCTTTCCTTCTGTCTATTCAATGTTAATGTATTATTGGTTATATTAATGCTAATATTCAATCATGGTGAGTGGGGACACGAGTAAATATCCTCTCTATCACCATGATAAAGCATTACTTTCTTTCATTCTTAATCTTGTTTGTTACTTACTGGTTTAATGCTCTTAGGAAAGGCATGAATCCATCTCTTCTTCCACCAGTTATGGGTAAATAAGAGGGCTGAATGGGCTCTTTAGTTTTGGTAAAGCAACCCATCTAAGAGAAGAAAAACCCTGAATTGGAACTAGCTGTAGTTTGATTAAAAATTGACTGTGCATTGCATCCTGTAAGTAACAAAGGGGTTGATTATTTATAGTGATAAATTATTGTTCATGAATGTTCTATAATCCTTGGCTATAAATTCTGGGTAATGAATTATGGGAGATAAATTGTTGAAAATAAACTAGCCAAATACCTGTCAGGATAAGCCCAAATCTACATTTAATCCAGGGATGGATAACCTTTTTTGAGAAGCTGGTTGAGATAAGCTAATCATCAGGCAGACCACATGACTAAAAGGATTCAAGGTAATTTTTTTACTGATGGTATCTCAACCATTTTTACAACAGAAGACCATAGGCATGAACATCTAGGGAAGAGCTGATTTTTTTCTTAGTGGTAAAAAGATCATTTCTATAAAAATGAATGATTACACATTACTATAACCAGTAGAATCAGAAATTGAAAATTAAATCAATTATTTTTCTTTTGTTTACATAGTTTAGAGAGTAAAGATTAGATTTAAGATTCTTGAATCTTTGGATTGTTGCAGATGACTCTGAGACATGTCGAAAATTACACATGTTTAAAAGAAATTAAAGAGAATAAGATTTGATATGAAGAGAATGACACTAAAGCCAAGTTTAATATTTAACTGAGTAATGTTTTTAGGGGGCTTTAGCATGTAATTTTAAACAGTAAGTTCAAATGGTAAGTTCCACAGTTTTCTTGTTCGGATACTGATTCGAAAAGATAACACAGACAATAAAATTTTTAAAAAGGAATTTTATACAAAAGAAACAAGAAAGAAAGGGATAGAAAAGATAAAGCATTGCAAATTTTAGTGGAATTTGTGGGAATTTATCTGAGAGAGTGTCCAGGACACAAAGTTCTTTGAATTTGAGCATTTTTCTTTTTTTTTTTTAGTTTTGTCGAAATGTTTCAGTGTTCATTTAATTTTGAGTCTTCTGTAAAGTCATCTTTTCAGCAGAATTCTCAGTTGAATTTTCTTTCAGTTGTTTAACTTGGTAGAATTTCTGTATTCAACTTTCATTTAATTTTACTTTTATTTCTTGGGAAGCTTCTTACCTGTTTAAAATACCTATCGGCTATTCAAGAAGCGAGTGAGGAAACCCTTCTGCAGGCTATTTTTCCTGCCTTTTGTAGTTCTCGACAAATAGTGGGAGGTAGCTTTTTGGTGCCATATTTTCTGGGATTCCTTCTCTCTTTTCCACTCTGGCTAAATCAAGTGCCGCAAGTGATCAGTTTGATTTTTTCTTAGAAATAAATTTTTATTAGATCGACAATGGCTATTATTTTTATTTTTCTGACTAGGTTACCCACAATGCAATAGACACCAATAAGTAAGGGAAGTTATTTGAGCAAGTAATAGTTATCCCCCTTTGACACCAGTTTCCCTAAATCTTTGAGTATGAGAGAGTGTGTGTGAGTGAACAAGTGAGAATGAAATGGAACAAACAAAATTTTGATGAATGTTATTTTCCTCATGAAATCAAGCAGATAATTCTGAAAGCACCAGGAGGGCTGTATGCAAATTGCAGGTTGTAGTTTTGCACAAGACTGTATTAATGCAAGACTTGCATTTGTACATAAGACGACACGAATAGCTTATTCCTTTGTTTTATTAATGACTTACCTGCCCAGAATCCAGACACCATGGCTGGCGTAACATGATCTAACACTTCTTTCTTTTTCATAAGTGATTCCCAGTCTTCACTCATTGTTGCATGAAGAAGTTCCTGCAAGACTGAAGTTGCTGGGGTGTTAAAATCTACCCCATAGGCATCTCGTTTGTAACGCAGGTCAATGATGTCTTCCAAGCGTTTTTTAAGTTTTTCATCTTTGACTTCATTGGATAAGTTTACTAATTCTTTGACAACAGGGTCATAGCGCAAGGTCTGGATTTTCATTTCTACATCCATCGTGATAGAAAACTGAAAGAATAAACACAAGATAAGACACAGTAAGACTAAAACTATGTAGTAATTTAAGACAAAAGTTTGTTGCATTTTTATAAGAAAATTTTTTAGGCATATAAATTTATAGTATAACATGAGGGCAGATAATATTACCATTTATACATAAATGGCAGTGGAGGTTATAGAGTTCTGTTGCCTCTTGTTATATTAAAGGGAAGAACAAATGAGTTGATGAAGATATTGATAGTTTTCAATTTGGAAGTTTTAATAACAGCTTGAGACAAAAAGATACCTTTGTGCTGTAAGTTGCAGGGAGAAAAAAAAACAGTTGTAAATAGTTGAGAAGGAATTTAGCATTCAGCCAGAAGTTTTGAGGTCCAGTTGATTTAGGAGGAAGAAATAATTGGTAAAGAATGGTTTCCTAAAGGAAGCAGAGGAACAATGTTGAATGTGCTCTTTTGTGTTGAGATGTTCATCTGTCTGCAGCTGGAATTGGCCTGGATAAGAGAGAGGAAGCGTTCTCCTCATTAAGGCTGGTCTGTTCTGCTGCTAGCAAGTAAAGAAGAAAAGAGGTCGAGGGGAGCAATACACAGCCTTTTATGTTGCCCAGGGAGGTGACCCGAGCAGAATGGTATCAGTCATTCTCATTGGACGAAATATATAAATTCAAAACTCCAACGGCAAAAACAATTCCCGCACTAAATAATAATTTGGAATTCTTTCTTTCTGCTATAAGAGCAACATTATTTAGTCACTAAATAATTTTCTTCAGTTTTCTATGACCTTAGACCTCTTTTAAACAAACTTAGCTACAAAGGTTTGAAACATTTTTATAATAAAATCTTTTATACATAAAAATTCATAGCATCATAATTCAGTCAAAAAGAATTTTCTTCAGCTTTCTATGATCCCAGCAAGTTATTTTAAAGATGTTTACACAAGTTTTCAGAGCTGATTCGTTTACAAATTGAGTAAATTAAAAACGTTTACATAAACGGTTTTGTTATCATTCATCAAAAAGAGGCTGACTTTACTTTACTGACATATTCTGAAACATCGCCTAAATTTTAAAAAATAGACGTATCTTTTTATTACTAGATTCAACCCTATTAATTTCAACCAACAGCAGACCATAAAGAATCCGTGATTCCTAAATTTCCTTTTGATACGATAAAATAAAATAAAGTAATGATGTTGACCGAAACGGTGCGTAATTGTAATGTCAGCTGATGAATTTAAATTGGGACAAATTTGTTTAAAGTTGTACCGAATGGAAATGTCACAGTAACATCAACAATTAATAAAATTACACCTTTTCATTACAATATATGTACTGCTTATATATATATATATATATATATATATATATATATATATATATATATATATATATATATATATATATATATATATAGTATTTACATTCATTTATATAGAAAAATCGAAAAGAAAGCAAAATAAACATCGATATCAAGAACTCGACTGAATTTTGATTTTAAAAATTAACAATTATTTATTAACTTTATCATGGAATAATATGTGATGAATAATTTAAAATTGCTTTAAAATGTAATATTTCTACCACAATATTGTAGCTTAAAAACATCAGAAATTTGGAAAAATAGTAACGAAGTCACCTACTGTAATGAAAACAACGCATGCAACTGGAAGAAAACGTAAAAAAATATTTATATACAGTGATTATGGAGTCACCCTCTGCGATTATGTAACAGGGCGTGGTCCACCCTGACCCCTAGTGTCACCAGGATTGCTTGTTTTTACCTTAAAATGGGCAGTATTAGTCTTTTAACGTTCTCCTCCAGGCCGTAACGGTCAAGGGAGAAAATCCGACTTTCTTTATTTTTATTCCGTCAGAGTTGATTCTTAACTTACGAGACCAGGTTAAAAAAGCATTAAAAGTAACCTAAAGCCGAATTTTTTTTAGATCTTATTTTTCCAATCTAGTTATCAGTGGGGAACAAGAAAAGTTTGGATAAAGGGATCAATCTGACCCTTTTACCAAATCTTTTTCTCGTTTTCCAATGATTTCTGCATCGGAAAATAAGATCTAAAACAATTCTGCTTCAGGTTACACCTAAGATTTTCCATGTATTTTATTTATTACACATGATTGCATTACATATTTTTCTGTTTAATAAACTATCGTTGTAGAAAATGGAATTGGCTGACTCGAGTTCAAACCCTGGTCAAAGCTGTTTGTGCACTTCGTGAATCCAGCTATGGATAAATAGGTAGAGTAGAGGAGGTTCTTTTGCTTTGTTTAGGCAACCAATCTAGAGGAAGGAAAACTGAATTCAAACCAGTTATATCAACGCTTAAAGAAATGACGTTGTGTCACATCCTTACCGTGGAAGAGGGACTGGGTAAAATGCATACATATGTTTTTTTAAGAATTTTATTTCATTTTTTAAAAATAATGTCTGTTTTTTTAAAGACCCTTTTTTTCTTATTAAATTTGACTAAAAAACAATTCTATACTTGAACACTTTACCGATAAGGGTAAAAATAAAATCCTACTTTACTCACGCGGAAAACTTGAACTCTTTCTCAATTATATATATATATATATATATATATATATATATATATATATATATATATATATATATATATATATATATATATATAGGGGGTATCATGTTCAAAGCCTTCTTAGATACTAAATGATGCAAGCTACTAATTTCATGTAATAATAATAAAATAATAATAATAATTAATTACAGAACTAAAAAAAAAAAAGCTTTGGGTTATGAAGGTGACGGTGATACCAATTGTAACTGGTGCACTTGGAACAATCCCCGGATTGATAGAAGGGCTGGAAGAGTTGTAAATCGAAGGACGAGCCGAGACCCTCCAAACTTATAGCATTGTTAAGATCGGCCAGAATACTGAGAAAAGTCCTGGAGGTTTGAGGACACTTGCCATCACTCAGACTCGATGAAACCCATCAGCTAACAGGAGTGTGAAAACTCGTAAGTAGTAGCAGTAGTAGTTGTAATGGTGGTGGTTATATTCATTGGAAAATATGTAAATAATATGGAACATCGAAATCTGAAAAATGATATGAACACTAACTAGAATCAATAACCGAAGCCAAAAGGATTTTGCTATCCAAACAGAAAGAAAAATAAATAAAAAAAACTCTTGACCAGATATTGTGGTAAAGAAAAAGAAAAAAAATGATACATCAGCGACAACAGATGATAACATATCAGGCAAAGAATAATATACATACATACATACAATAAGTAAAATACAAAGAAATAGAAACTGAAAAAATGTACTACTTTAAAACTATCACTGTGCTAGGTCAAGAAAAGGACATGAAGATAGATGCAATCTCAGCCTTGCGGAACTGCTCATCTTCTTAAAAGAATCGTATCAGTGTGTTTGGAAAAATAACACTCAAAAGAGACAGCAAAAAACATAAATACATAAAATGCATATATATATGATCACTGCTTTCCTTCACCCTAGGTCTTGAGTTAAGAACCGGTGAAGGATTATAAAAAAACCCAAAGTTGTGTTGAATAAGCAGCGCAGAAGGAATACAAGACTAGACACGACTGGGTCGGCAAGGTGATGATCCACTGGGAGACGTGCAAGAAATTTAAATTTGACCATACCAACAAATGGTATATGCACAACCCAGCACCTGTCCTAGAAAATAACACACATTAACTTTGACATATACACGGATCACCTAATCTAGGCCAGAAGACCAGACCTAATAAATAATCAACAAAAAAAAAAAAGAGAACTTGCAAAATTCTCGACTTTGCTGTCCCGGCAGACCACAGAATAAAACTGAAAGAATGTGAAAAGAAGGATAAGTACCTCGACCTTGCTAGGGAAAAAAATAAATATCTGGACCTAGCTAGAGAAATAAAAAACTATGGAACATGAGGGTGATAATTATACCAATTGTAATTGGTGAGTTTGGAACAGTAACAGAAGGATTATTAAAGGGACTGGAGGACTTGGAAGTTAGCGGACGAGTGGAGACCATCCAAACTACTACATCATTTAGAACGGCCAGAATACTGAGAAGAGTCCTGGAGACTTGAGGAAACTTGCTGTCACTCAAACACCAGTGAAAGACCATCAGCTAACGCTGATGTGAAAAATTCTAATGAGTAATTAATAATAATAATAGAGCCAACAACAAAAAAGAGAACTTACCAAATAGTGGACTTTGCTGTCCGGCAGACAACAGAATAAAATTGAAAGAAAGCAAAAGATAAGTACCTGGACATTGTTAGGGAACTGAAAAAAAAACATGGAACATGAAAGTAACGGTGTTACCGATTGTAATCGGTATGCTCGGTACTGTCACCAAAGAAACTGGAGGAATAGGAAAGTGGAGACCATCCAAACTACTACATTATTGAGGACGGCCAGAATACTGAGAAGAGTCCTGGAGACGTAAGGAGACTTGCTGCCACTCAAACACCAGTGAAAGACCATCAGCTAACGCTGGTGTGAAAAACTCTCAACGGAATAGAATAATAAATAACGCTGAATAAGAGCTCTAATTTTACTTCTTGAGCAGCGCATTTTTTAACAAATATGTTTTTGTGATACAATGACACATACCATACATATTAATTCTAATGTACTTAAGCCTGTCAGTCTCTCGGTGTAAATAGCCTTGTAATAACCACTCTTTTCCTTATGATAGCCTAAGGCCGAAATCAGTCGGGATTAACAAAATTTACTTACTATAAATTTAAGTTTGAGTCAATTTATAGTTACCAAGTACATCTATCTATATATAAAGGGCAGTAGTATATATGTATTAAAAGGATTAATTTTTATTTAAAAAAAACGAATCCTATTACGGAAAACTAAAACAGCACTTTGAAAAAAAAGAAAGGAAAAATAAAAAGACAAATACGCCTCGTGCATAGAACTAAGAACTATCAATTACCAAGTAAACAAAAATAAATAAAAAGGAGTTACAAAATTTTGAAGAAAAACACTATTTACTAATTATTTGCTATTTTAGCGACCAGTCAAAAAAAATGAATCAAGTAACAATGATATAAATTGTTTTGAAAAATACTGGGTCACTCATGAATTACAAAGAACTGATATGTCTTCAACAAACAAAGGAGCTGGTACTTAGAACTCAAAAAAGGGGTGTTATATGAATGGAAAAAAGATTTGTTAAAGTCTCTTCGGCGAAAAACATCACTTGAGAAAACTTGTTCAATTTTCCGTCAAGAATACAGCTAACAATGCAGACACACGGGGATTCATTCAGCAATTCTTTCAGAACTTGTATAGGACAGCGAATTCAATTATACAATTCTGAGTCAAGACAGTACAAATTCTCTGATATAGGCAACAACACATTTCTCTAAGAAGAATACAGCACAGCCGGATAGTTCTGTCGACACCTCGTGGTTAAGTCGAGACAGCACAAATTCACAGATATACGCAACAGCATATTTCGCAAGGAGAGGTCTAGCAAAATTCTCTGAGGGATTTACTCCCTATTCACTATTTTTCCTTAGCTGTAGGGAACAGCAAGGTTTAAAAACCGGCATATCCTGCAAAAATTCACAGGACTACTAAAATGACGTCTTCACCGCGTCGTGGCTTGAGCCAAAAAGAGTAATTCTCTCAGCAGGCAGTGTCAGTTCCCAAAAATCCCGTCATTTCCTTCTGGTGGTGACAACCATAAAAGTCCCTTCCAAGATGTTCTCATTGCAATAAAATAATTCGAACAGTATGTCCGGAGGAAACTACGAAAATAAAACAATTAACGGCAAAGTAAATATATATACACATTCATTATCACCATTCATTATCTACTTTTTTACGTCGAAAATGATGAAGATTTGATCTATATTTTAGAAAACAGTTAACATTAAATTTACGATAAGATAATATTGGGATAATATTGTTAGGCGTTTCTAACTAAATTCCCACATAAAATAAATCCAGTCATTTCTATTTATCTTTTCAACAAATCAAAAATTCTCTTTAAGAAAATAAATTTCGATATATTTTTGCCTTTAATATTCTAAATAGGAGACATTAATTTTATTTTCAAAGTGGTTTAAGTCTGTCCACTTTTTAATCAAAAAAATAATGTACAATTATTTTGACGTTCGAACGTCTCTGCTTATTTATTTACTAAATTTTACATAATACAAAAAAATGAAAAATTAAAATTATTTCAAATTTAAATACGATTGTTTTATTTTAATGCAATTACTATATATATATTGTCACGTGGTCTCCCACTGAGACGATAGAAATAAGATTACTACTATCCTCGTGTTCGAATTAACAGTAGCAAGTCATCAGAGAATGACCGTTAAGAAAGAATGGAAAAGCAGATGTTTGTACTTGGTGACCTGATGGATAAAGAATGGGATACGGGGTGACATCTAGTAGTCCTAAGGTCGCCTGACACGGGAAGGAAGAAGGTAGAAGCCAAATGATTGGCTGGGATCCTAAAACGGAAGTGGCACCTTCTTCCCGTCAGCGGAAAAAAGAAATAAGAAAGTTAGTTGTTGGACAGGGTTCGTGGCGGACGGAACCAAAGCCAAGTACTCCGGGTAAAAGAAGACGAAAAGAATATCTCGGACACGAAGGAGCCATTTCTTCAAGCCAGTATTAAAAATAGCATAAAGTCTATTAGCCCGTAAAAGAGGAAATATTCTCCTTATACCCAATTTTATATACTCTCTCTCTCTCTCTCTCTCTCTCTCAATTTGAAGAAAAACGAAAGAAAAGAAAAGAAGAAAGATATTTATGTTCATGGACTATTCATTTATGATATATTTGACACGTTGAAGGTGTATATCTATGAGTAGTAAAAGATTGATATATTTTAGTGTTCCCACGTGCTTGAAGTTGTTATTTGCAGCGTCTACTACGAATTTGTTATTTTCATGCTTCTTTTCCAGCTTCACGTCGCCTTATGTTATCTTGCTTAAAATTGTCCTATTAATTCCTTTAAAATATCACACGGGAAACCGGAATTGCCGACTACTAAAATATAATATTATTACGTCTAAACCTAGAGGTCCATATCTTCCATTGTTCTAGGGTAGGAAGACTAGTGGCCTTGGTGGGTGCGTGTATAGTGTGAAATTTGGAACCCCTTGCCAGCGGCAGTCAGTCTGGCCATAAATTAATCCCCCACATAATATGCCAGTTCTTATATGCCTAAGGCAAAACTCTGAACGAGAACTTATTCTACAAGGGATCAAGTGACAACCTGCCCCGTCTTCACACGTGCGAAAATTAAAGTCCCGTTTTGGGATTTTAAAGAATTTGCCGTCACAATATATATATATATATATTAGTTTTAAGGCAAGGCACAAAACATTATGAGCAAACATATACCCAAAAGAACAGACAGAATACACACATAATCAGATAGATAAGATTAGAGACTCGATAGAAGATAGGCAATCTATGATAGCATGGCAAACGATAAACGAAGTGAGCAGAAGGAAGCGCACTGCCAAAGCTAAACTGAAAGTTACCAACCAACAAGAACGAATAAAACTGTGGAAACAGCATTTCGAGAATCTACTCGGAAACTCACCGAAAGTTACACATGAACCAATCACGAGAATTATTAGTAAGCAATTAGGCATCAAACTAGGACCGTTTACTCTAGAAGAACCCGACTCAGTACTTAGAAAAATTAAAAATAGACAAGCCGCAAGGCTTGATGAAATTCCTCCACAAGTATGGAAGACCAGACAATTCGACGACATACTCCTTCGACACTGTAATGCAGAATATAATCAAAACCGGATAGACAGATGGATGAAGGGATGCATCCTCCTTTCCCCTAAAAAGGGCGACCTCGGATTAGCCAAGAACTACCGAGGTATAACATTTACATCCATAGCAGCCAAAATATACAATGCCTTACTACGCAATCACATAGAACCCAAAATTGACAACATACTTAGGAAGAACCAAAATGTCTTCCGGAGAAATAGATCCACGACCTCACAATATTGACTATCCGTAGAATTTT
Source organism: Sepioteuthis lessoniana (assembly GCA_963585895.1). Lineage (NCBI taxonomy): Eukaryota > Metazoa > Mollusca > Cephalopoda > Myopsida > Loliginidae > Sepioteuthis > Sepioteuthis lessoniana. Next base: position 67,479,845 of record OY757937.1, read on the forward strand.
TTAACGCGTGCGTGCAAAAAACCTACAGGCGACGATATTATTTGTCGACTTTACCAAGGCCTTTGATTCCATTCACAGAGGGAAGATGGAGCAAATTCTACTCGCATACAGCCAACCAAAAGAAACCGTCGCAGCCATAATGATTCTCTATAGAAACACCAAAGTAAAAGTACGTTCTCTGGGTGGAGGCATAGACTACTTCGACATTGTAGCAGGAGTACTGCAAGGAGACACCCTAGCCCCATACCTCTTTATCAACTGTCTAGACTACGTGCTTAGAACATCGATTGATAAAATGAAAGAAAGCGGTTTCAAGCTAACAAAGAAAAGAAGCAGAAGATACCACGCAAAAACAATTACCAACGCTGACTACGCCGATGACATAGCGCTTCTGGCAAATGCACCTGCCCAAGCTGAAACCCTACTGCATAGTTTGGAGCGAGCTGCTGCACGCATTGGCCTCCACGTCAATGCACACAAAACGGAATATACGTGCTTTAATCAAACAGGCGACATTTCCACACTAAACGGTAGCTCTCTGAAACGAGTTGACAAGTTAACCTCCCTAGGAATCAGTGTCAATTACACCGTCATATTTCACTAACAGACGACAATTAATAATCATTCGATAATTACGACAAATAGATGTGTTCGTGAATGTGTGATTTTTTGTCTAATGAAAACACAACAGAAAAAAACTTCGGTACTTATGCATCTATGTTACCGCAAAAAATCCGAAATTTCCCGAGCGTTTCCGGGTCGATAACGGAAAGAATCTGAATATTCCGGAACGAAATTTAAGCAAGCAGACGATAAAATAAGTCAATCAATTTGTTGAAAAAACGCATGAAAAAAAAAAAAATAAATAAATAAATAAAAAATAAATAAATAAATAAATAAAATAAAAGAAAGAAAGAAAAAGACTATTTTCAATAGATAATGTTACCAACCTTTTCAGGAGAAAAAGAATAAATTAACAGTCAATGTATAGTAATTTTCAATATGAAGATATAGTTTGAATTTTTATTTTATCTAGGGAGGGGTATCATTTTTTTTGTCTTTTCAAATAATTTTTTCGTATTTATGCACTTATTGTACCGTGCAGAAGAAATAACGTGTTAATTTAGAAATCCATTCTTACCATGGGGAGGGGGGTGTAACTATTCTGTACTTTCACCTAACAATTTAATAATAATCCAGGTCCTGCATTTGGTGTTACGGCATCTCCAGGCATAACTTCTACCCATTTTTTTTAGGTGGCAAGGATGCTCACATGCCCGGCAACTTTTAATTTTGCCAATAAGGTTTTTTTTTTTTTTTGGCAGAACTGGATCCCCATTTCTGTACATTGTAGATTTCGCTTAGCTGCGATAAATTCATATTTATACTTGTTTGTAACTTTGTAAACAAATTGATTGAATTATTTTATCTTAAATTTGATTAGCTTCTTGTTTCGGCATATTCCGATTCTTTCCGGAAACGCTCGGGAAAGTTCGGCTTTTTTGCGGTAACATAGATGCATAAGTACCAAAAATTCCGTAAGTATTTTTGTCTGGATATTTTCACTTACTTTAAAACGATCAGATATTCCTCGCACATATTTTTAATCTTTTTCAATATTTTTAATCTGGAAAATTTTAATTAACTATTTTCAATAACAAGTTTAAATCATAAATACACGCGTTGTGTCTTTATGTTTGTCTTTATTAACTATAACAAAGCTACAAAAATCCAGCAAACACTAAAATTCATTCATTATTCATCAATCACTCCAAATTCACTCATTCAATTAAAAGTAAAAAATGCCCAGAAAAAAAAACATCTATTGGAAGTTCCTCTTCAGAGTCCAGGAGAAAAAAACAAAAAACGTACAATAGAAACTGAGAATGTTCAACAGGCACGTTTGCATGCCAACTGTAAAAGAAATGCTGCTGCAAGACAGCTTAAAAGTGCAGATATATGACAGGCCCGCTTGCTTGCTAATAAGATTCAAACTGCAAGAAAACAAAATACACAAGACAGCATATTAGGAGAAATGCTGATCAAACATACCGTTGCATTGATAAAGCTCATACAAGAACTACAAAAAATATTCTTTGGTTTATGGAAGTTTTTTTAAGATTCCCAAAAAGATTACAAAAATGATCCTAAAGTAATAATAGGGGAAATTTTTAAAAATGTAAACATTGTGGTGCCTGCAGAATCATTACGGTTTATACTGCAAAGAAGACAAAATCAATCTACCAACAATTGTTGTTCTATACGTGCATGTCACGCTGCGAGCCACTTATTCGTGGTGCCCTCAATAAGTTTCCAGACTTTTTTGTACGGGCATTTAAAATTGTCGTAGACTCTTGAAAATTTAGTACGTTATTGCTATACATCTTATGAGATGACTGACCAATTTTTATGATTTCAGGTTCAAATGAACAGCTACAGCAGGAATTGGAATACACCCTACTAAAGCCTGGTTGTCACAGCTTGTGAATTTCAAAAATGCAATCTGACACTTTAGAAGAATGATATGCAATAAAATTCTGTTCTAAACTTGGAAAAAATACCACAGAAACATATGGAATGCTTCAGACTGCTTTTCGACCATCTTGCATGAATCGAGCATCAGTTTTTGAGTGGCATAAGAGATTCAAGGAAGGTAGAGAGTCTGTGAGAGATGATGAGAGGTGTGGGAGGAGTAAGGAAGTCAATACACCAGAGTTGATTGGCCAAAGGATTAGGGTTAGGGTTACTATGTTGAGATTTTAAGGGAGTTCAGGAAGAGATTCCGTCGGAAGAGGCCAGCACTCTTCAAATCGGCTCAGTGGCATTTCCACCAGGACAATACACCAGATTTTCTAGATTTAAAAAGATATTCCTGATTTGAAAAATAACTATAATCTTATAATATAGAATTTTTTCTATTGTGGACAGCACATTTTACAATATTATATAGATAAATATAAAGAAAGTGACGGGGAGGGAAGGGGAGAGAGACTTAATTTTGAATTAACAATATCCTTTCATGAAATCAATCTGTCTATTTTTTTTACCTGACTAACAAAAACAAATTAAGCAATAAAATACTATTTTTAAATATCAATATAAAATGAAATAAATTATTTTAGATGAAATAATTATTTTTTGATTTAACAAAGAATATTTGTACATCATTTGTGTTAATAGAATACATAGACAATATATTTATTCTATTAGATAGTGGAATATCCATTCTATATAATTATTTTCTAATTAAGATTCATAGATAATTCCCTCTAACTATCACATTCGGAAAAGAGGAGTTCTCAAAAGATCTTCTTGAGAAATCTGGACCCTTGAATTTTTGCAATGGCATTAGATTGATTATGAAGACATGAAAGGAACATGCTCGTGAATTTCAATACAACAAAACTCAACATAAAGTAGATTCGCCCGATCAACCAGGGTATCCCTGCTAGTCGTATATAATCCGTTTTTTTTTTAAGAAAGAACATTTTCAACTTATATAGTATTATTGGGTTGCTTGGATGTGGAGAAGATAAACTCTCGCCCAAAATGGAGGTGCCCGTGGTGTAATAGTTATTGTCATAGGAAATGGACACGGCGACACGGGTCCAAATCCTGGACGAGACTGATTGCATTTCACATAGCACTAATACCCTTGGGAAAGGTATGAAACAAATTATTCTCCCTCCAGCTATGGGTAAATAGTAGGGCAGACTGGGTTCTTCAGCCTTGGTGAGGCAACTAGTCTAGAAGAAAAACTCTGAAAAAAAAACCCTGTTAAACTCCACTTAAAAAAATTGACCTTGTGTCATATCCTGTCCGGGTGGAGAGGTTGGTAAATATGGATAAAATCTCGCCCAATCCATATATAAAATAACAAAGATGACTATTTTATCTTGGGCAAATCATTATTGTATTTACTTTGTTAAAAAGTGGTAGAACTCGTTGATCGACAATATATGCACTTATCAAAACATTAAACACACATAAAGATTTTCCTGAAATGTTTCATAATGTGGATTCTCTTAAATCGAAATGTTAACAATAATTTTGTAGTTTATCGTAGTCAATTGGCTACTCATAAACCAAACAAAACGAAATAAACAAACCCCAATTCCAAGAAGGGATGAGTCACTGATGTCGTCAGCCAATAGTATTTAGGAACAAGTCGTTAAGGAACCCAATCGCTCTGCACAGGACGTCTTTTTAAAATAATAAATTCAGCCTGTCTTTCTAAGGACAGTCCTCAACTAATGGACAAAATAGGTGGTAATAAAAAAAAACATCATCGAAGTAGAATGAAGTTTCCCAATATTATTTAGTTATGATAAGCAAACTCATTCTACTTAGACCACATAGTATAGTAGCGCACAGGAGATATAAAAGCAGCAGTATCAAATCGGGTCAAGTTAGTTTCGGCAAGACGTCAGCCAAGAGTGTGGGAGAAATCCGATTCTTCCCTGATCACTCTAGGACCGAAGCCTAATCAACAGCAGCTGCCCATGAGGCACTGCTCAAGGCTTCTCCTAAAGCTGACGTCCTGATTACAGCTGGCAGACGACGCAGGAATACAACCAGCCACAGACGACGCAAGAACATTGCCTGCCTCTCAGCTTAAAAGCACTTTTCAGGACTACTTAGAAAGTCTATTCAAATACCTCCTGATACGGCACAATGCAGCAGACACGATTACCAGCCTCTTAATCTAACAGCCCTTTTCAGGGATAATTCTGAAAGTTTAACCTAATACCCTCTGAGACGGAACCAGCAGCTACCTTCTTGCATCGGCGACCACTTCCCTGCACCAGCAACTAGCAGTTCTGCACCAGCAACTACTAGCCCTGCGCCAGCGACCACCTTCCTGCAGCAGCAATCACCTTTCTGCAACAGCAACTACCAGTCCTGCACCAGCAACTACCAGTCCTACACCAGCAACCTCCTTCTTGCAGCAGTAATTACCTTCCTGCAAATACCAGTTCTGCACCAGCAGCTACCAGTCTTGATCCAGTGATCACCTTCCTGCATCAGCAGATACTAGTCCTGCACCAGCAACCACCTATCCAATGACTACCAGCTATCCAGACCTGCACCAGTGACATGATCCTGCTCCAGTGACCACCATCCGGCAGCGGCGACTGTTCACTGTACGCTATTCCGATTTATGATTCACCACAATAAAGTTTGGCCTTTGGAAGCAACATCCTTGTTTTGTGATTCTTGCCTAATTCGTTGTTAATCACTTATATTTCAAAAGTTTGCAGGGACCTGTATATTTATTAGCCTCTCCAAAAAGTTTTTTTTTCTGAGATTTTGCCTACTTTTCTGGACAGCGCAGTGAATAAATATGTCCCTCCATTCTCAGTCAGCATTCTTACATAAAGAATTATTTCGTTTTTCCCTATTCACCAAGGTTCAATATTAGCATTAATATATGCATGATATACTAACATTGAATAAACAGAAGGACAAAGATACTTAATTGCACGTTTTGTTTAAATGATAAGTTTTACCTAGCTAGATTTACTGGTCGACCACAGGATGGTAGAAAACAAGGATATATATGAGAAAGAGATTTGAGGTAGCTAGGTTAGGATAGCAACAGTGGACACCTGGGTTAAAGATAGAAAATTATCAGCAGTAAATCGGCGCAGAGTTCTGATTGGCTGAAAGAACCTCAAGTTGAAGAGCCATAGAAATGGGCGTGGCCAAAAATAGGAAAAGAAAGTCAGTTGAACATTAGCCAGAACAAATCGATCGTGTGCCCACAACTACTCTATGTCGTCGCCTGAACCTCCGTCCTCTGCCACCCGTCCTGCTCCAGCGTCATCTCTGATGGTTCGAGCAGCTCGACGCCCAGAGGGAGAGCTCATCCGTGATGTACTTCTCCTCCCTTCTCTTCCTAACTGGCGAAAATGTGTCGGTGGGCAGCTGAAGACGAGGGCCAGCACAATCAAGGATAACCTAGCAGCACTATCAGGTCCCCAAGTAGTTGGTCTTCGGCGATGGAATCGCGATTGACTTGCCATTTCGTGTGACCTGGCTCAGGATCGGCGAATGTGGGCTGTGATGGTTCGAGATGCTGTACTTGCTCGGTAGGAAGCCGGTTCAACCCGATCAGGGTGAAAGCCAATACAAGTACAAGTAAGTAGCCACAAGAATGTGAAGACTGGGAAAAAATTTCAGCACCCATTTTTGAGTGAACTCTGCAAAAGTGTACCACACTTGCAGCGAAGATGTAAAAACGGAACCAGTGAGCAAGCACATGCGTGAACTACAACAAAAAATGAGAAAGATACTATCAAGGTCTGTGCCTGCTCTCTCTCTCTCTCTCTCTCTCTCTCTCTCTCTCTCTCTCTCTCTCTCTCTCTCTCTCTCTCTCTCTCTCTCCTCATGACGTTTTATTTCTCTCTGTCTAGCTAAAACGGCGGACTCGTTTTCATTCTTTGACGACTACTAAGAAGTATAGTTAGCGACCATAGTCGAGGGTGATCCGAAGGCTCCCTTTTCGATAGCTACTACACCAAGGTGTAGGGAAGGGCGCTACTCCTTTCCCTGAATGGCTCCACTTTACCCTTGAACCGTACCTTATAATGCTGAGTGTTAAGCAAGATGGTATCAAGTTCCATTTTTAAAGTCTTTGGTATGACTTGACCTGGGATTGAACCCAGGTCTCCCGGGCCATTGGCGAACACTCTAACCGCTAGGCCAATGTCCGGTTGCAGTATAGTATAGTAGCGAATAAACTTTTGTATTAGCGAACCAAGACTGTGTTTTGTGTGTTTGTCACTTTTTCTCCAGGCAAGGTTACAATGGGGGTCCGACTGGCTCTTAAGGCATAGTGCTACATTCATAGACACATTAAAACCATGGTGGTACAAATGTCTATTTAGTGGTGTAGTATTACAAACGTCTATTTGAGAACAATAGTGTTACACATGTTGAGCTAAAGCAAAAGGAACAAGGAGATTGACATGGAAGAGTCCATGAGCCACCAAGAGAAACAATCTTTTATCTATTCATTTTTATTTGTTGATTTTCCAATTATATTTAGAAACTTTACAGGGTGTGAAAGATAAATTAGGAATATTCTAGTATAATAATAAACGACTCTATTATAAAACAAGATTAATTTTAATTTAAGAAAAAAACAACAAAATAAGAAGAGAGACACAAAACAGTAAATTTACTCAATATGGCCACCATTTTTTTCAATTATTGTATCAATATGCGTTCGAAAAGATTTGCATGCCTTCAAAATAAATTCTTCAGATATTTTATTCCATTCTTCCTCAATAGCAGTCTTAAGCGAACCAGTATTTAGATGGGAAGTTGAATTTGTTTTTTTGTTTTTTTTTCTAAAATGCCACATATAGTGTAATCAAGGAGGTTAACGTCTGGGCTTGAAGGAGACTATAAAGAAACTCTAATTATTTCAGAAATTCTTTTAGCTTGGTTTCAGCGTTAAGTAAATCATAGATTCTTTGTCGTTACTTTTCTTACTCACTCATATTGGGCTGAATTTTAATGAAAAAGTGCTTGCATAATAGAACTAATCATGAAAATTTAGATTTATCGCGTTTTTTTTTTAAACTGAACTAATCAAACTAAAAAACATTTTAAAAATTAATTCATATTTTGCTTTCGCACCCATACTCCAGCAGTTTTCTGCAAGATGAAGATATTGTCACGTGGTCTCCCACTAAGAGAAGAGAAAAAAGGAATTTCCACTACCTTCCGTGTTTGAATTAGCCAAAGATTGACCGTTAAAAGACAAATAAAGAATGTAGGTCAACTTCGGCCCGCCATTGAAGGAAGAAAAAAATGTGGGTCAGGCTATCTGTACTCCGTGACCTCACTCAGGTCGCCTGACAGGGGAAGGAAGAAGGTAGAAGCTAAATGATTGGCTAGAATCCCAAAGCAGAAATAGCCCCCTTCTTCCGTCAGCGGAAATAGGGAATAACAAAATCAGTTTTGAAGATGAGGTCGTCGTGAGAGGATGCGAGTCTCATGCCAAGACCCCGGGTGAAGAAAGCGGAAAGAATCCTGGACAAGTGGAAGCCATACCTTCAAGCCAGAACTAAATATAACATAAAGTCCGTCAGCCCGTAAAAGAGAAAATATTCTCCACAGGAATCCATCGGAAAAGATAAGTAAATTATAAGACTGTTTCTCCCTGTACCCAATTATATACTCTCTCTCTCTCTCTCTCTCTCTCTCTCTCTCTCTCTCTCAATTTAAAGAAAGACTAAAGGAAAGGAAAAAAGGAAGAAAAACATTTAGAATCATGTATTTTCCGCTAATAATATAGCTGACACGTTGAATATGTGTATCCGCGTGTGTAGTAAAAAGATTGATATATTTTAATGTTCCCACGTGTTGAAGTTGTTCATTTGTGTCGTCTTCTGTCAAGTTGCTATTTCATGTTTCTTTTTCAGCTTCTATTCTCCTTATGTTATTCTCGCTTAAATTGTCCTATAAATCCCTTTTAAAAATATTATACGGGAAAACGGGAGGTGTCGACTACTATAATTAATATTATTACATCTAAACCTAGAGGTCCATATCTTCCATTGTTCTAGGGGTAGGAAGAACTAGTGGCCTTGGTGGGTGTGTGTGTAGTGTGAAATTTGGAAACCCCTTGCCAACGGCGGTCAGTCTAGCCCTAAATTAACCCCCCACATAATATGCCAGTTTCTATATGCCCGAGAAAGGACTCAGAACAAGGACTTATTCTACGAGGGATCAAGTGCCAGACCGCCCCGTCTTCACACGTGCGAAAAAAATAAACTCCCCGTTTGGTGATAACAATATTCAATTGCACCAGTTCCCATACGCTTTTAAATGGTTGCTCATCCGGGGATCTTTTTATTTTAATTTGCCGTCACAATATCTTCTATTCAAATATTTTTTCTTTAAAATTTTTAACATGTTATATTTGTGAAACAAGGACTATCACACTGAAACAAACCTGGTCTTTCATGGCCAGAGATTTCTTATTTGACTCAGTTTCGGAGTACTCATCCTCTAAGAAGAACATCCTCTATAGCACTAAAAAATGCTAAGGTTAGGTTCAATATATAACATGCACTGATGACCAAATAAAAAAATGGTAATGTAGGGAAACAATAAATCAATTGGATTTGGGAAGAGTATCCTATGGCCACCTTTTGGTCATTTGAGAATCCCAGAATCCATCTCGGTCTCTTTTTTCTCTGTTCTTTGAACAGTAAAGACTACTTTTTTATCTCTTTAAACAGAAGTGACTTTGTCTCTTTTTCAGACAATGGACTTTGTCTCTCATCTCGGCATGCAAAGATGACCCACAAACTCAAGTAAGATTTTTTTCCGTTTTGTACCCCATTTTATGTACTGCTTACTCATAGAACAATATATGTACATAATTTATCTGGTCGGAACGTTTGTGTATTCTTGTCAATACTTTTGGTGTGCATATGTATTAAATGTTCCTATATATGTGAATGAGCTTGTCTTTCCTTCTTTTTATTCAGTATTAGTAGTACTGTATGGAGACTCGACTAAATATCCTGCCTAGCACCAACCAATCAACCAACTCAATACTTAGATAATAAGATATAACACATTTTCACTAAAATTACACTGTACACAATAAGAAAATAATTCAAATTCAGTCATTATCTTTTTAAAATGAAAGACGAGTCTATTTGCTGTAGGTGCAGATTTTGAGGGTCCCATGGATCACTTCTGGGTTTTAAAAACAGAATTTTCTTCAATGTCTCTTCTTACTAATGATATATAAAGATTGAGAAGTTAAAATTAACGTTTATTTTATAATTTTTCTCTGAAGTAACAACCGTGAATATTATCAAATTTGTCTGCCCATATGTTAAATACTAAATTTTTAAAAAAGACTAAAAAGCTTGTCTGGGTTGTAACTTGTATCATAACCAGTTATATTTTTCATCTTTACTCACTTCTCTGTCTAATGTACAAATTTCCCCTGTTTGGTCCACAGTGAGATTTATACAACTAATTTCATCTTGAACTCATTCGAGTTAAAAAGATTGAAGTAAATAAGAAAAAGAAAGACGTTTCTGAGTTAACCGGCAAAGTAAATCAATCAGCCATGATATTATCTTCCTTTGGATTTGTGGGTGTGATTTTGGACATCACGAGTTTATTGGTCATGAGAGAATTCAGAAACATTTCCCGTCTTTTTTCGTAACTGTACTTTGAACGGATAAGATTTCTTCTTGTATCTTTGTTCGTAGAGTAGATATGATCTCACCACATGTCAAATGGCGTTGATTTTTGACTCGCTTTTGAAATTACAATCACTTGAGAAGACAAAACTTTTCATTATTTTGTTTATACCTTTTTGAATACAACTAAACATGGAACAAAGTGCACATTTTATCTGTTTGAGACACGTTTGTGTCTTGCTGTAATATTTCTTATATATATATATATATATATATATATATATATATATATGCGTGTGTGTATTAAATCTCCTCTTTTTTTATATGAGCTATTTGTGTTTTTCTTTCCATTTATTCAGCGTTAGTGTATCAGTGGATAAATATCCTCCCTAGCACCAAACAATATCAAAGACGCTCATGTCCCCAATATATGGAACTATGCCCGAGCATATGTTGTTTAAACCGGTGAATACTCCAGTTGACTTTTCTAAAGATTCATCCAAGTCATATCACGTGTGTTCTATATCCTCGCATTCTCAGAGCCAAACGAAGAGGCTATGGTGGTATTAAAAGAAATAATAAATTGAAATTCTAAAAGATTCAAATGTAAAGAATTAAAAAATAGAATAATTTTTTAAAGAAAAATGAAATAAGTTAAATGATAAAATAAAAGTAACGAATATAAAATTTATTTTTCCAATTATGCTAGGGATTTCGGTCGCCTGACCCCTGGGTTCCAAATTTCTGATCAAGGGCCATTTTCTGATTGGCCCTTTTTACTGCCAGACTCATTCGAGGAAAAGCACTTTTCTCAGCAGCTCCTAAAACCTGGAGATATCGAAGTAGCTCACAATTAGTCCAACTCAGTGACCCATTGACTAGACAAGACGCTTGAACCTTAATTACCCTAACCCTTCTTTTTTTCTTACACCAAGGTCTAAGTTTCTAAGTTTTCTTACACCAAGGTCTAAGTTTCAAAGGAACTGAATGGTAAGTACCATGATGACTTTCTTCCAAGAAATAGAAAAGATTTTGGGAATTGATTTCATTCTAACAACCGCACTTGCCCGTTTGGTGGAGTGTGCGACAAATACCATCAACACTGGGGACCAACTAGACACTATATACTCCGGCCAGGCGTGGTGTGACGGTACAGATCTGGTCGGGTATGTCGTGACTCTGGTGACTATAGTCAGTCGAGGCTACCTGACATGGATACCGGGGAGGCCCAGCATTAACGTCATGCAGCGAAGACTGATATTTTTCTCGAGCCTAGGAGACCATCTTCCCAGGCTCTAACCCTCCTTGAAGGGGCGAGGTTTATCGCCTGAGGCATCCCTTTTTAGGGGAAAGCCGACGGGGTCCTCGGCATTTTTGGAGTCGCCGGGCGTGTCTGAGCTACAGCCCTGTGTCTGGTATCCACATTTAAAAAGGCCTTCTGCCATACTCCCGGATACGTGGAGCGCACGACAAATACCGTTTACACCGGGGATTGCTATTAGAGAGAACCCTCACATTTTGGACAAGATCAAAGACCGCTGATGTTCAACTAACCCCCATCACAATCAACACACCACACAAGTCCACAGCATTTACACTACACGACCTAGACCGCTCATAATCTACTGACCCACGCTACACTACTGTGGGAAGCCAGCCAACTTACACCCACTCACCTCTTGACCTTTATCTGGTGGAAGAAGAGAGCCTGTATCTTTTCTACTCAACCGACTTCTATTTATTTAAAATAAACGAAATTAAATCCAATCCTCTCATTGTCTCTTGCAACCAAACAATTGTCTATGATATCAATAATTAGCTAATTAGCAACGATAACTAGGAATCAATAATTATTTCTTTTTGATCCGAAAGCCGAGTAAATCTATACATCGATCAGAAAATGATTCTTTTTTTTTAAATATTCATCAAGAAAAGTATTAAAAATAATTTGGAAAAATAAATCAATAGATGGAAACGTGTGTTAAACAAACAAACAAACAAAGACAATCAAACAAACTTTGAAGAAATAACTACTCAAAAAATGTAAATATGAATGTACAATGATTGCGATTCCTTAACCTCTAGACATGAAATAATCCTAAACAGGTTGACATGTCGTTAAAATCAATCGGTTATTCTGTAGCATAATGGAAAAGGTTTTAAAAATGTGTTGTTAGAATATGAAGCCAGTTAAATCTCATTATAATAATAACAATAATAATGTAATGTTGCAGCATCAAATAGAATGTAACGTTGCTTCACCGATACAGCACCATCTCAAACATCAATAGGTGTTATACTTCTCAGATACAAGACGGACCCGTTGCTTCCAATACGAAGAGTTTATTTCCAGCAACATTTCATATAGCAGTCAGTTATCGTAACACGAGAGAAACAGAGTGAAAGGTATTAGCTCTTTCATAGAAATGCTATCAGATACATAAGTGGTAAAAGATAGAAAATACCGACTGCGTTTTTCTCACACAACCAACCCTGCCCTCAGAGGGCTCGAATCTCTGAACTAAACCAATCCTCAACTCTGAACTTGACTGCCCCCAAAGTCTTTGAAGTAACTTCCAAGAATCTCTTGCTTATATAATATATTAATTACCTCATCCTCTAATGATATAAGGACATGTGTCTTTAACTTTCCAGTGTGACGTCACCTTCCTAAGTCAAGCGACAGAATGTTTACTGTTAAAATCCGACCAACAACAATGATTTCAGAATAAATCTCAAATATGTCATTCCGGGTGATTTCCAAAACAACCCGTCAACTTGCCATTCGTACGACACGTGTCTGCATGTGACTTTCACGACTTATACTTCCATTCAAAGTTTCGAGCTAACTTACAATCCATCACCACAAATGAAAAAATTAACTAATTTGATTAATTATCATCCTTAATTATATAATAATAATAATATGGTTTAATGGCCGAGGTGTAATGGTTATGGAGGTGCCCGTGGTGTAATGGTTATCGTCGTAGGAAATGGACACGGCGACACAAGTTCAAATTCTGGACGAGACTGATTGCATTTCACATAGCACTAATACCCTTGGGAAAGGTATGAATCCAATTATTCTCCCTCCAGCTATGGGTAAATAGTAGGACAGACTGTGTTCTTCAACCTTGGTAAGGCAACTTGTCTAGGAGAAGGAAAACTCTGAATTCAAACCTGTTAAACTCCGCTTAAAAATTGACCTTATGTCATATCCTGCCCGAGCGGAGGGGTTGGTAAATATAATAATAATAATAATCACAACAACAACACTGATCAATCACATAATAAACGAACGTAGCAAACTAGCACAAAAGGATTACAGATTAGGCACGACTAGATGGGAAAGCTGATCCACAAAGAGATTAGATTTTCACCATACTATTAAATGGTATATCAGTCCTAGAGAATGAGACCCATAATATTCTCTGGGATTTTGAAATACAGATGGATCACCTAATCCCGGTCAGAAACTTAGACCTTGGTGTAAGAAAAAAAGAACTTGCCTAGTGGATTTTGTCGTTCTGCTGGACCACAAAATGAAAATAAAAGAAAGCAAAACGATAGACAATTACTTAGACCTTGCCAGAAAACCAAAAAAGGCAATGGAACATGAGGTTGATAGTGATACCAATTGTAGTTAGTACGCTTGGAACAGTCCCCAAAGGCTTGGAGGAAAGACTGGAAGAATTGGAAATCAGAGTAAGAATCGAGATCCAGTGCCGTCTCGAAGTACCGCCAACTCTGGCAGTTTATACCAGGGCGTGCTATGTACTTAAGGGCGCCATCAAGGATCTTTCATAATAATTTTTTTTATGATAATACTTAAAAAGGCACCGAACATCTGCTTACTAAGGTTCCAGTAATTATAGGACCACTCCTATCAAGACCCTCCAAACTATAGGATTTGTTGTAATCGGCTAGAATATTATCGGATTTACATTTAAAATGGCCGTGATACCACTTGTTCCCGAAATAAATATGGCGGACGTCGGTAAACTAATCAGTCTCGGGAACCTATTGGCCAGGAAAGTCACGTGATTTGTGCTCACAACTACGTCCGCGCCTTTGATTTCGTCCCGCGCATTTGGAGCCGACTGCATGACAAGGATTGCCTATATATACATTCGTCTTCCAAGAACTCACTCTCTCCATTTCGACTCACAGAGACAGCACTCTCTCTCTCTCTCTCTCTCTCTCTCTCTCTCTCTCTCTCTCTCTCTCTCTCTCTCTCTCTCTCTCTCTCTCTCTAACATTTTGACTTCCAGCAGTCAACCCCACGAAAATGTATACATTCTGCAACCTTTTTCTTTCTTGTCCTGTCTTTTCAGTTAGACTTGTTCTATCCTCGAACACAGCCTTAGAAATTTCGTCAAACCCTGAAAGAGACAAACAACCAACATGGGAGAAGGCACGTTCCTCCCAGGACACGTTGCTATATTTCTATATATCGATACCTTACATGAAATACTTAGTTCACATACATTTTATAGTCTACAGGACACTTTCAATATTTCGTCTTTTTCCATAATATCCGTGTTAGTTACACACATACATACAACGCACACACACAAAGGAAAATTCAACAGGCTATATTAGAATATTTGTAATGTTTCCTTTTTCATGTATTTGTTGATATATAAATTTAATTTTGTTTGTACTGCTTTGTTCTGAATGTTCTTTTGTCCACGTTGTTTTACATCGTTTCCTTCATTTGCCTTTTCAATGATCAACCAAACATACCACCCACAAAATGTGGGACCAAAAATATTCACCAAACAACAGTACCCCCACAATACTCAGAAGAGTACTGTAGGCTTGAGGAGACTTGATGTCACTCAGACACCAGTGAAGGACCACAAGCTTTAACAGGTGTGAAAAACTTACAAAGAGTAAACAACTACTACAAATAATAATTAATCATATTATAAGCAAATGCAGCAAATTATAAGACCATAAACGACTGGGTGGGGAAAATAATTCACTGGGAATTGTGCAAGAAAATGAAATTTGACCATACATCCAGCACTTTTTTTTGTTTTGTTAATTTGTTTTAAATTCGTTTTTTGATAACGACCCAAAATATTTCGACAAATGAGATGCACAGAATTCTTTGAGAATTTGATCTCCGAACGGATCACCTGATCTCGGCCAGAAGACTAGAGATAGAGATAGAGAATATGCCGTCTAGTGGAGTTTGCCGTTCTGACGGAGCCAGAAGGCTCCCTTTTCAATAGCTACTACACCGAGGTGTAGAGGAGGTTGCTACTCCTTTCCCTGGATTACTTCACTTTACCCTTGATACGCACCTTATATTGCTGAGGGTTAAGCAAGGAGGTATCAAGTACCATTTTTAAAGTCTTTGGTATGACGCGACCTGGGATTGAACCCAGGTCTCCTGGACCATTGATGAACACTCTATCCTCTAGACCAATGAGCGGGGCACCTCGGGTGGTGTAATGGTTAGCAAGGTAGACTAGCAAACCTACACGAGTGAGTTCGATTCTCATTGGGTGCCCAATTCATGCGGCCTTGTGCTACATCTAAGCAAAAAAGCTTAGTAAATTACCTCTAGACCAATGAGCGGATCACAGAATGAAAATAAAAAAAGCGAGAAGATAGACAAGTACTTAAACCTTGCCAGAGGACTAACAAAGCTGTGGAACATGAGTGTGACGTTGGTACCAATTGTAGTTGATGTGCTTGGAACGGTCCCCAAGGGCTTGGAGAAGGGACTGGAGGGATTGGAATTCAGGGGAAGAATCAAAATTATCCTGTCTACAGCACTGAAGAGATCAGCCGAGAAGAAGAGACCAAAGGAGACTTGGTGTCACTCAGTCTCCAGCAAACGTTAAGAGGGAACCTCGCAAGGAGTTAAATAATAATATCACAAATTATTTTTTTATTAGTAAAGGAGCTTTATCGTGTGGGAGTTTTGTTTGAACCTGTAAAATAAGGTTAACATCGACTGTAAAAGGGAATATTTGAGAAATAAGAAATCCTTTTTTTTTATAAGGTTTCAAAAAATAATCAAGAAGTATAGTAAAATGGACTTACTGGTAAAATTCAACAAACTGTCGTGTGCGACGCTGTCCTCTGAATGAAACGAAGGCAAAGTTTGTTTTTTTTTCACTTCAAAAAAAAAACTTCTTTTCTCCCTCTCTCAGCTTAAATACTTTACACACACATACACACACTCTCTCTCTCTCTCTCTCTCTCTCTCTCTCTCTCTCTCTCTCTCACTCTCTCTCTGGAGGTGGGAGATAATCACGTGGTGCAAAAATAACGTTTTTTTTGTAGTTTTTTTTAATCACGAGCTGAGTTTACTGCAACTTATGTACACTTGAATTTTACGATTTTCTCACACGTAGATACATCGTTATCAGTATTTTACTGAATACGTTGTTGTTTTGTTTTTCTAAGGATTCTAGATCATTCTCTAATAACAATATAGATGCTTCTATTTATTTAGACATTTTGAATGACTGGTTGATTTTAAATGTATATCAACACATCGAGGTTTACTTTATGCTTACAGGTTAGAGAATCGCATTCGTTATATGTTCATAATTACATTTTTTGTGCAGCTGTGTTTTATGATTTTTTTTTTTTTTTTTGCACATGGTCCTGTCGAATACGAATCATTTTAAACAGATCTATTTGAGCCATCGATGAGACCCAATAAATGCTAGCACACACTGAACGTGAGAGTAATGGCAATGAAGGGGTACGCACATTCCTCAGATGCAATTTAGTGTCATGCCCAAGACACCCATTTTGTGGGGAGGGTCTTTCCCTTCTGCAGGGGGTTCGGTCCCACTGATAGGACTCTATTTTGGAGGGAGTGAAAGAGTCTTATTTGCTTTTCATAGCTATCTCCATTATATTAAAATTTTGCATTTTTAAAAAATGACATTCAACACAAATGCAAACACAACAAAATTATCCTTCAGTTGCAAATTGGACTGGAAATTGCTTTATTCTCTACATTAAAGAATTTTAAGTATATTGTTTTAATGAAAATCTTGACTTTTGCTGGTTGCCTACATACAAAATTAAATTGCACAATGGATGAATTGCGCAGCGTCTTTATTATTTATATACTGCTGAGGAAATGTCTGCAGCAATAAATGAAAAATAAATAAACTGTCAGCTGGGGCTGCAGAACACACTGACTGCATCGCTGCAGAGGGGTAAGACCC
The DNA here is from genome assembly GCA_963585895.1 of Sepioteuthis lessoniana. Lineage (NCBI taxonomy): Eukaryota > Metazoa > Mollusca > Cephalopoda > Myopsida > Loliginidae > Sepioteuthis > Sepioteuthis lessoniana. The sequence goes on from OY757937.1 coordinate 67,497,231, forward strand.
TCCCCACTCCCCGAAAAAAGTGTCCTGGATATGACTGTTATAGTAAAATACATCAAATCTCTTCTGATTCACCCACTTGACTCTTCACACACCTAACTACTAAAAGTAAAGTTGGCGACCGTAGTCGAAGGTGACCCGAAGGCTCCCTTTTCAATAGCTACAACACCGAGGTGTAGGGGAGGGCGCTACTCCTTTCCCTGGATTGCTCCACTTTACCCTTGATCTTTACCTTATAATGTTGAGTGCTAAGCAGGGCAGCATCAAGTACCATTTTTTGAGTCTTTGGTATGACTCGACCTGGGATTGAACCTCCGTCTCCCGGACCATTGGTGTACACTCTACTCGTTAGGTCAATGGCCCGGTAAACTACAAAAATACACAAAACACAGACATTGACACTGTAGAAGAAAATAACACCTACCGGATGTTGACCCAACAACGGCCAGTGTCAAACTGAGAAAATCATGGCTTCTTCGCATAGGCTCCGTGCATAGTCTATCCAAAATCCCTAGAAATTTCTCAGTTATAAAAAAAAGGTCTATTTTTCAACCAATCATTTTTTTCCCACAAGTAGTATTTTCTGGAGCTGGTGTTTGAAGTTGGGAGCATATAAATAGGCCAAGCAGAGGTCAACACGCCAGTTGAATCGTCGTCCGTCCAAAGAGCGTCACCCGACAACACCGTCCGACCAGATCAAAGCAACCGCTTGTCGCCGAATAGACAATACCCCGTCAGCCAGCCAGATATTTCATCCGCTTGTTTATTTTATTCATTCAATAAACAAAAAAAAACTAAATCTTCTCGTCAGTCTTATTTTTCTTGCAACAACACGCTCGTATATAACATGACACTAAACCATCTCATGGTGAAGCTCTAGCCTTGGAGCTTGGGGGATTGTAGAGTACCCTTTCATTGCCATTACTCCCAATTCCACTCTGATTTGAAGTGGTATTACCTGTTAGGATCCCATCAATGAGTCAAATAGAATTATTCAATTATTTACTATACTTTGTTTACACCATTTAACTGTGCGCAAATAAATGATTAATATTAGATAGAATTATTAGAGTTAAATGGTGTAGCAGAAAGAATTTCGAATGTTTGGCGCATGAATTATTTTGAACGTTGGTCTCCTCATATAATTTCACCCAATGGGGATGATGAAGCCCGCCAAACTACCTCTTCCTCAAAATCTTTCGAGCTGGACGGATGTATTTCTGTCTGCTCCTTTATCAGCAGCAATTCACCACCATGAGGATAGAGCCGTCTGGTTCGTGGAACCTTTGGGTCTACATTTCTAGACCCAAAGGTTCACCGTTGAATACGAATTAGACGAATTAATTCCGCCTCTGACAATTCAGCTACTTCATTCCCGGATAACCTTTTCTGGAGACCTTCATACTTCTCTCCTACAGCAAACAGAACCACCCGTCATGGCTGAATGTTTCATTCCTTATCTACCGATAATTCATGGACCTTTGAGTCTACACTTCGAGACCTAAATGTTCCCAGTTGCAAATGAACTAGACGAATTAATTCCGCTTCTGACAATTCAGCAACTTCATTCCTGGACAACCTTTTAGAAGACAGCGATGACTTCTCTCACACAGCAACCAGGACCACACATCTACGGCTGAACATTCACTCCTGTTTTAAAATCAGTAACTCAATATTTGCCATGTCTACAAAGACGTATATTCCGCTCTGACATTTAGCTGCTGTGATTCTTTCTCAATTTGATAACTATTTCTTCCTTCCTACGAGACTTGCAGCATAAAGGTACCCTTTGTTCTGGCTGCCATTAAACCTTCTTGAAAACCTTTCGATATCTCGTTCCGATTCATTTATTTTCCTTTAAATATAACGGGAAGATAAGTCGTTCCACATCTCTGTTATAAAAGCAATGCTGGAAACCATTTACTTTGTGCAAGCAAATGAACTTTGGTTCGATTAAAGATGTTACCTACAAACTATTCTCTCACAAATCACACACACACACGTGTATATATATATATATATATATATATATATATATATATATATATATATATATGATTAAATAATAGACACATTTTGGCTACATAATCTTATTAGGATCCTTTCAAGTTTCCGGACAAGTGTTGTGGTTTTAGGTTGGACTTAGTTGATGAATTTACCGATATTGTTCCGAGCGCTTTCGAACCCTTCATAGGCCATCATCAGGGGTTGCTTGCAAGTGTAAAGATTGTTTTTTTTTATCATTGCAAAAATAACGTAAACGTATAGTTGGTGTAAACTGAAATCCTAATGCCATCGAACGAATTTAAAACAAAATGCTATCAACAGAAATAGAATATTTATCGGGAGGAGTAGAATATTTAAAATTTTTCTTTTTCACGTCGTTAACATCACATAATTTTTAAAAAAAACCCAAAGGCCTTTCAAAACATTGTCGCTTTTTTCAAAGTTATTTCTATTAATCGTAGGTTGTTTTTTTAGGGGGGTATATGAAGGGCTTCTAGGATTTGTAATTGTGGCTTATTAATTTTATGTTCTATCATAGTAATGTTTTCAACAAGAATTTTTCGAAATTTAGATTTTAGGAGAGAGCAGCTTTTAAGTTGTAGGGCTATAGAATCATTAAGGGGCATAGTAAGATGTCTTGAAAGAGTCGTAGTGGTAAGACCAACGTACGTATTATCTTTGTTGGAGACACCGTCTTCCAATGGACATTAGAACATATATACGACATTTGTCCTATTAAGAAGTTCAATGGCGGGGGAAGATTTATTGGAAATGATTAGGTTGGTAGTTTTAAATTTGGTGTAGTAAATGATGTCTTATTTTTTTGTTAGGACCAGTAGGGAGAACATTTTTCTTTGATAAAGTTTTTTTGATATATGTTCATCTATCTTATAATTATGGTGAAATTGTAGGAATATTGTAGGAATTATTATTGTTGTTTGTTAGCGAGGAAGTTGGTGTAACGTATGTGTGTTTACGTTGAGTTGTTTCCTCGCTAAGTGTGGTTAGTCCCCTCGCTAATTGTTGTGTATATAAAGGTAGAATGATGAAGAAGTAAGATGCCGATAGTCGAAATGTGTTTTTATAAATGGTTTTTATTTGCAGCATGGAATATTGGGTTTGCTTTTTGTGCTGCAAGTCTCGTGGAGAGGTTGTGAGTATTGAGACGAAATTGAGTTATGAGAAGTTGAGAAGGTTGAGATGGCAGCGTGTGTCGTCGGACGTGTGAGGGATTGTGTTCCCTGTAGTTCAACGAAAGCCATGTTGCCGTTGGAGGAATTGAACTTTGGCACCGTGTAGTTTCGTGTGTCTGGTATTTTTGGGGAGGAGAGTATGCGTTGTCTCCATTGAAGTGGCCCAGAGGTGAATTGATAGCTAGTGTGTCGAAAGCGGAATAAAAGCATCGCGTTGACATAGTCAATTTTGGGGTGACATAAAGTTGTGCCTGTGCGAGGCATGTTGAATGCATCTATTTATATTCAACTGGGATTCCTTGCGAGGAATCCATAAATTAGATGGGTTCCCTCGTGTGTCCATGCTGCTGCTAGAAGAGCCCCCAGTGAGACGTCTGCACTGGGCGGCGTTGTCTAGCTAAAGAGTGTTGCTATTGAAGAACGGCCAATGTGACGTCTGCACTGGACGGCGTTCTCCAGCCAAAGAGAGTGTATTTGGCAGCTTAACCAATCTGTTGCCCGGGAAAAGAAGGCCCGGGATGAATAGGATAGGTCATCCTGATTGGGTGAAATTAAGTGTCGAATTAAATTGCGCGCCAAACCAAAATACGAAATTTTCCCTTCCACTACAATACAAGACAAAAAACAACAACAATTATCAGAAATAACTTTGAAAATAGCGACAATGTTTTGGAAGCCCTTAGGATTTTTTTTGGGGGGGGTATTTTGCTTGCATTTTTTGTGGGGCGGGGTGTTTGTTTGTTTTAATGAGTTATTAACAAAGTGAAAAAAGAAAAATTTTGAATATTTTATTCCTCTCGATAAATATTTTATTTCCGTTGATAGCGTTTTGTTTTAAATTCGTTCGATGTCATTAGCGTCTCAGTTTACACCAACTATACGTTTACGTAATTTTTGCAATGTTAAAAAAACTTTAAAGACTTAAAAGAAAAAAATAATATTTACACTTGCAAACAACCCCTGATGATGGCCTATGAAGAGTCCGAAAGCGCTCTGGACAGTTGAAGTAAATTCATCAACCAAGTCCAACCAAAAACCAAAACACTTGTCAGGAAACTTAAAAGGATCGTAATAAAATTATATAGACAAAATGTATCTTTATTATCTATTCAAAAATGCTTAAATGAAGGACTGCAGCCCAACTAAACACACACACACACATATGTAACACTATCATAGTGTGATAAGTTGACTGGTGATATTGAATTACTTAGGACTAATTGGGATAATTTGTTGAAGATTAGTTATAGTCTTTTGGAGGTGCCAGTGGTGTAATGGTTACCGTCATAGGAAATGGACACGGCGACATGAGTTCAAATCCTGGACGAGAATAATTGCATTTCACATTGCACTAATACCCTAGGGAAAGGTATGAATCCAGTTATTCTCCCTCCAGCTATGGGTAAATAGTAGGACAGACTAGGTTCTTCAGCCTTGGTAAGGCAACTAGTCTAGGAGAAGGAAAACTCTGAATTCAAACCTGTTAAACTCCGCTTAAAATTGACCTTGTGTCATATCCTGCCCGAGCGGAGGGGTTGGTAAATATGGTTATAGTCTTTTGATAAGATAATATCATCATCATCATCATGTCGCACCATCAGCATGGATATCCCTTCTCTATCACCCATTGCTTCCGGCAGGTCTTTAGGGCAACATCCCGTGTCGGTAGAGAGTTGCTGTATGTAGGTTCTAGCTGGTCGTCCTGCCTTTGCTCGTCCATGTAAAGGGGTCCACAGGAGTACATCACTTATGAGTTCGTCATTATTTCTCCAGCAGTGTCCTGCGTGTCTGGTTCGTCTAAATTTTATAGTTTTCGTGATGGGGAGTAAGTGGCTATATAGTTGCTGGTTTGTGGGGCGCTGCCTCCAAGACTTGTTCAATATTGCTCGCAGCTTTCTTGTGTAGTTGCCGTCAAGCTTTTTCTCCTTACGTTTAGTTAGCGTCCATGTAGTGCGTCCATACAGCAGTATCGACACGACCGCTGCTTGGAAGAAACTGGGTTTTATTTTATTGGCCAGGTCTGACTTCCATATGACCCATAGCCAATCGATAGCTGTCCATGCCTTTGCTAGTCGCATGTTGATGTCTGTCTCGGTTGGTGAGATACCGCTTCCTAGGTAGGTGTACTTGTCTACTAGTTTCAGAGAGCTACCGTTTAGTGTGGAGATGTCGCCTCTATGATTAAACACATATATTCCGTCTTGTGTTCATTGACAAAGAGGCCTATGCTTGCAGCTGCTCGTTCCAGACTATGGAGCAGGGTTTCGGCTTGGGCGGGTACATTCGCCTGAAGCTCTATGTCGTCTGTATCCGTAATTGCTTGTGCGGGCTACCTTCTGCTTTTTCCCTTTGTCAGCTTGAAACCGTTTTCTTTCATTTTATCAATACATGTTGTAAGCACGTAAATAATAATGAATTCGCACCTAGCGACACCATGCGGTAGAATGGGTTAAGCTGAAAGGTCAAACCAACAGTTGACAAGGACACCAAGATTGTTAACTGTAAGAGTCGAATTGGTCGATCTGGGTTTTGATTGATGGGATAGAAAAACAAAATTTTATTTTAGATACTAATGTCAGCCGAATGCGAATCTACGGAAAATTACGGCTAAAAGCCTGGCACAAGGCCATTAACACAATATTAGAATATTATCAAGTGGCTCACCAATCAAAGAAAAGTAGGGTGGAGCTTTCCCTCCCCGTCCCCAAGACGTGAAATGCAGGGACCATAGTTTTTGATTGGCTGTCCGGTTAAACATGGGCCTCGAAGTAGAGCTTCTCGATTGCCCATCCCCGATGATTACGCTATGGGGCCATTGGTCCAGCGTTTCTATTGACTGGCCAATCGGAGCTATGTATTCAGGGGTCTGGATCCCTATAAAAGAAGATCCCGAAAAAGGAATGGTAAGATTGAAAGCTGGTTCCGCAGACCGAAGACTTGAAGCCCTTGCCACCCTCTTCGCCACCACTGCCGCTTTACCTAGAGTCCTCAACTTGACCGTTCCTAGCAGCATTAATTTGCTGAAAACAGACTCGAGGGTAACTGTTATCGCCAGTCAACTTATCACTTCTTACTACGAACTAAAACCCCTTGTCGTTGTTGTTGTACATGACTTTTTTTAAATCATTGTATAATGAATAAATGCTGTTATTTACACCTGTTAACAAGCGTACCTGAATTATAGAAGTAGTTGACTAGCTAATAGCACCGGTAAAGTTGGCTGTCTTCTGACCCAACCAGAACCAAGAGAAGTCCGAATTAGCTCTTCCCCAACTTTTCCATGGATCGAACAATACAACGTGAGCACGGAAATCTGGGCAAGCAGATTCACCAGACTTCGATCTATAAGTGGCTCGCAGCGTGACATGCGATTGTTGGGTCACACACACACATATATATATGTGTGTGTGTGTGTTTGTGTGTGTGTGTGTGGGTATATACGTGAGAAGAAATGAGTTGAATCCGACAGAATGTACGTAGAAAAGGTAAAACGGAAGAAAGATATATGTTTGATGCTTTGTTTATTTGCCAACACGTTTCGACTTCAATCTTTTTTGAGTGCAAATATATTTTATCAAAATTATTTCTCATAGTAAAATAATCTTGATAAAATAATTTTGCATTCAAAAAAAGATTTAAGTCGAAACGTATTGGCAAATAAACAAACCATCAAACATATCTTTCTTCTATTTTAGCTATTTTACGTGTATATATATATATATATATAAACAAGATTTGACATTAGATAACCTACAGGGGTTGATATGCCATAAAACACGAGCAACCAACCAAAAAAGAGTTATCTTGGAATGTAATATTTACATTCACTCTCCAGATAAGATTTTTTTACTGTACATTTACACTTAAAAGCAAAGTCTTCAACTTGCTACAGTTATAGGACTTTACACTCCTATAAATTATTTTGGGCGGTATGCCACTTGTTCCCACAAAGATGGCGGACGGTCAATGTTAAGTCTCGGGAAACCATTGGCCAGGAGGACCACGTGATATGCTCACAACTACGTCGGCGCGAGTAAAATTCAAGTCCTGCATCTTTGAGCCACTTACAAGACGCGTATTTTCTATAAATACGTCGTCTTCAAGCACCCTTTTTCTCTTTGACCAAATTTCTTCGTAGCGGCAACACTCTCTCTTTGACCAAATTTATCCGCAGCAGCAACACCATGCCTCGCAGACATTCATATACAAGGACTATGAGACGCTTTCCCGTCTCTGAGAAACTACCTGTTTCTAACCATAGAAAAAGGACATTTTAAACTTGCGATTCTTTTTGTAGCTTAGTTGTGTTACACACACACACACGAGCTCACACATATATACACACTATTATTTTGTTATTAGAGTTAGTAATATTTTATGTATCAATGTAAGATTTAATTGTTGTAGAATATAAATTTGTTTTTGTTTGTCGCCTTGTTTTAAATGTTCATTTTGTCCGCGTCGTTTCACAACCATTATTTGTTTCATATCTTTTACTTATTTGTTGCATATCTTCACTCATTTATTTCACTGGCCTTATTCATTCATTTGTTTTATCCATGTGCTTATTCTACCTTAATTCTAAACTAAAGCATTAAACTTGTGGAAAAGCCTAACTACCAAAACCTTATTCAATATACATAAATTCAACAGTAATATTGTCGGGGACCATAAAATACAGATAAACTCTTTCACACATTCACCTACACAGTAACCAGCCAACTACTATATTTCTTTAATCTTTACTCAGCCACTAAAAAGATAGTTGTTGTATAGCAGCAAATGAAAGACCACAACGGTCATGTACAAAAATATAATCTGCCTCTTTTCTTTTTCTTTTATTATGAAATGTACGAAATGAGAGAGTGAGGGAGAGAGTCGAAGATGGCTGGCATGTACACACAAGGTAAGATACAAATCATCAGTGAAGCACTTCATTCTGCTTTCGGCAGACTGGGACAGGGTTATCTCAAGACACCGAATCATCTTAATCTCTACTAACTTCACTACTTTCACGAGTCTCATACAGAGCCATCTCAAGGCACTGAATCATCTAAGACGCTTCTCGTTTCTCTACTTTTGCAAGTCTTGTCGGCTCAGGCTTTTCTCTGCTTCTCAACTATGTGCAGTCTGGCTCAAGGCTAGCACCCAAAGCAGCGTAACGTCTAGTAGCTCTTCTGCCGGTTTTCTTCGTTCTCCACTTGTCTCTGCTGGGGTCCGAATCTTCCCTGGTTTATATAATTTCCTGGACGCCCACACAATCTTTATGGCCACACTCTCCGCCTACGCATTGCATGTGAACACACTTCCTGTCTAGCATGCCACCCACGCAACTTATGCGGCACTTCTGCTGAGGAAGCATCTGTGTTATGTTTACTTTAGGAAACAGGTCTATTTCCTGTTATACCACCGATGGAATTTACGTGACATGTCAATATTTAAAATAGGAACTTACATTCACATTTGAAAAACAAAAATAACACCTGGTATCAAATAATTGAACAAAATTGAAATCAAGCAGTATGAACATTAGTTGAATGACTTTCAGAGAGTTTCACATATAGCTCAGCTTCTTCAGCTGGAATTTCATATCAAGAATATTGAAGTTGTCTGTAAATGCTTATATATCCAGTGAAGATAAATCTGATTTTCTGTGAAAATGAGACTGGATAAATATGTGTAGGTGTACAATAAATAATTATCTCCCTTACAGAGTTAGCATGTTCATTGGGTGTCCTGTAGGGTGTCACATGACAGTTTCCAAAACTCATTCACAACCTCTTTATACCTCAGTTTTTTGAACACTATTGATGTTGTGTCTGGCCTCTCCCAGAGAATAGTAAAGTACCATGGATATATTACACATACATATCAAATAGGAGGGAGTCTCTGTGGGGTGGTGGCCCTCATGATGGACTGCAACATTGTAGTGAGTGAGTTTGACCTCCAGTTTCACAATTACATTGGTTTTTGGACTAATACCCTTGTGAAAGGTATGAACCCTCGGTTAGGTTAAATAGTATCACTACTGTTCTACAAGTATGGCTTCAGCATTAAATAGCCTATTGAGGTTGCAGTGCCATTAAACAAAGAATCTAAAACCGAGTTATCTGGTCAGGTCTTTTCCATTTTTATACCTCTTTTACATACTGCTTGTTCATGGAACAATATGTGTATAATTCTAACTTGGGACATGTTTATATATACTTTCTTTGTTTTGTTTGGGTTTTTTTTTGTTTAATGGCATATCAATTCTTTTTAGGTTATTTAATGCCAAAGCCATTCTCCTAGAAGAACAGTAGTGGTGCTATTTAACCCATAGCTGGGAGGATAAGGGGGTTCATACCTTTCCCAAGGGTATTTGCCCGAAAGTGAATGTAATAGCGCGACTGGAGTATGAACTCGCGTACTACGACTCCGCAGTCCATCGCTTTAACCATTACACCACGAGGACACCCCCTATACTTTCTTTTTAATGCCATTAGTATGTATATTGTGTACATAAGATATTAAATGTTTTTATATATATAAATGAGTTTATTTTGTATTTCTGTTGTGTTCAATGTTCACATATCATGGATATATTAATGCTAATATTGGTCCTTGGTAAGTGGGGAATTGACTAAATATCTTCCTTAGCCTGTGTCTTATGTATATAAAAAGTTAAATATCCTTGTATGTACAAATCAGTCAATTTTGTCTTTCTTTCTCTTGTGTTCATTGTTAGTATATCATGGATATATGAATGCTAATGTTGGTCTTAAGTGAGTCAAAAATCAACAAAATATCTTCCCCTCTACCCAGCATTCCAATAAAAATAAACATTACAGTTTTATATTGTTTGCCATACGTGTTCACACATTGAATATACAATCTGGTTGTCAAATTTTTGAAAAAATTAATCTATAGAAAGACGCTTTTTTATCACAGTAAAAACTTGACATTCAACAAAGTGGCATTCAATTCTATGAATTGCAAATGGCTGCAATCAAAACAATAGAATTTCTAAATACAATATGTTATAATGCGAACAAAGACACAACAATAATTAACTTATTATTAGTCAGCATTCCATTGAGTATCTGGGTAAACCAGTTAGAATAAAAGTCCAAATACAAATCACTAATTTTAAATGATTTACTGATGACAAATAATCATTGAGTAAAACATCATCAACATATGTGAAAAGATTCAGTTTTTCCTCTTAGAATTCATATTCAGCTGAGTAATCTGAATAAATGTGGTTAAGCATGTCACAAAAATGGAACACACGATCAATTCTATGTCAAACCCCTGGATAACATAATAGAAACATTTAACAAGTTAACACAGACTTATGAAGTTCTATCCTAAAAAGAGGTTTTAGGTTGCAGAAAACATTTTTGAATGGCCCTGAAACAGTGGAAAATGAACCTCATTCTGGTTATTACTTCACAAACTGAGGAAAATTCAACAAAAGCGAGGGACTTTCATTTGATCTGATCGATGTTTGATTGTGAGGATTATGAAGATTTAACATTGATCAGCTGATTTTCAATCAGAGTTGTCAACCTGAAAAATGAAATAAAAATCAGTCATTACCTTCTGGATACTCTATGGAATGAGATTTTAGGCAAAAAGAATATTTTAATGGTACTATAGCCCCTTTTCTCCCCTGATCTCTCTTAGTGACAATTTTCTGTTCCCAACATTATTATCATCATCAATTTTTGATAATTTTTTCCTCTTTCAATTTTAGTAACCTTTTTTTTTTTGGCTTTGGTTTTCATGAAGTATGCATTTACCCAACCCATCCACTACACGCAGGATATGACACAAGGTCAGTTTTTAAGCAGAGTACAACTGGTTTGCATTCAGGATGTCCTTCTCCAATATTGGTTGCCTAAGCAAAAGAACCCATTCTACCCTATTTCACCCATAGCTGAGGGAAGAAAAGATGAACTGATGCCTTTCTCAAGGACATTAGCACAAAGTGAAATGCAAACAGCCCTGTCCAAGATTTGAACCTGGGTCTCCAATTTCATTTCCTCTGATGATAATCGCTATTCCAAACATGCCTTTTTTCACCATAGGCTGGATGTGACATAAGGTTGGTTCTTTTAGTAGAGTCAAGCTGGTTTGAATTCAGTTTTTCTTTTCTTAAACTGGTTGTTTAATCAAGCCTGAAGAACCCATTCTGCCCTACTATTAAACCATAGCTTGGTGGGGAGGAGGGAGAACAGATGCATTCATGCCTTTTCCAAAGGTATTGCTGAAAAATGAAACACAAACAGCCTCGTCCAGGTTTTGAACTTGTGTTGCTGATTTTATTTCCTACATTATGCTGAGCACATCTCCTTGTTTTTCTCAAGTAAAAGATGAATTATAGGTGTAATTTACACATGAATGTAGCAGTTACCATCATAGAAAACGGATGTGGTAACATGAGTTCAAATCCAGAAAAAGGCTGTTTTCACATAGCGTTAATACCCTTGGAAAAGGTATGAATCCAACTATTTTCTCCAGCTATGGGTATATCACAGGGCAGACTGGGCTCTTTAATCTTGATATGGCAACCAGTCAAGGAGAAGGAAAATTCTGATTTTAAACCTGTTAAACTTTGCTTAAAAAGTGACCCTGAGTCACATCCTGCTCATAAGAGAGGGGTTGGTTTAATACATGCACATGTGTACTTTTGTTTCTGGGTTTAATGGCATATCAACTTTTATGGGTTATTTAATGTCAAATCCATCCTTATAGAAGAACAAATGTGGTACTACTTAACCTATTGCTGAGAGAATAAAAGGACTCATACCTTTCCCGAGGGTATTAGAATGAAAGGTAATGTAATGGTGCTACTGGAGTTTGAACATGCTTACTATGATGTTACAGTCTAGTACATTAGCTAATACAACATAGGGACATCCCCTAAATGTGTGATACCAATGGTTCTTGTAGCTAAGTTGGTAAAGCTGCTATTAGAGCATTTTTTTTTCCTGAGGCAAAAGGTGGAGGTGAATTCAAGTCTCAACAAGTGCTTTTTATAATTGTTTTTGACATCTTCTGTCCCTTGGGGTCATGGAAATGATACCCTAAATATTTAAAAAAAGAAACAATAAATGAATAAAAAAGCAACTTGGATTAAAAGAACAGTTCAAAATTAACAATAACTAGACAACTCTTGAATCTATTGAGTTCCCATGGTAACTGCAGTCCATAATGATATTGGTACTTCTATTTATGAAAAACAGTAAAGGATTCTAATTTGCATTTCATAGTTAACAGTGGTTTATAATGATATTGGTACTTCTATTTAGGAAGAAGGGAAGGATTCTTATTAGCATTTCATTCTTCATGGCTGTCCATGATGATACTGATGCTTCTTTTTAGGAAGGACAAAAGGATTCTAATTACATTACATAGTTAGTAAGTAAAGTTGGTGACCTTAGATGAGGGTGACCTGAAGGCTCCCTTTTCGATAGCTACCACACCAAGGTGTTGGGGAGGGTGCTACTCCTTTCCAGTACTTCTTTTGGATAGAGTGAAGGATTCTAATAAGCTTTTCATAGCTATCACAGTTATACAAATAAATGATTGATTAATTTTAATGGCATGTCAACCCATCAGGAGTTATTTTATACCAAAAGGTTTGGGAATTGCATTCATTGTAGGTTCATATTCACATTTTTTTTAGTAGTTGTTTTTCAAGAACTTTTTTAGCCCAGTCAGCTGGGGATCTAGAATATGCTGACTGTATCTCTGCAGAGATGGTAAGACCCACCCCCAATGAGTGTCCTGTATATGACACTAAAGAATATGATGTTGAGGCTCCAGTTTTGGAGCTCTGGGAAATATGGAGTACCCCTTCATTATCATTGCTCCCAGGTCTAGTCTGACTTGGAGTGATAATACCTGATAGGGTCCCATCTATGGGTTACCCAGTCAGCTGGGGCTGTAGAATACACTGACTGCACCTCTGCAGAGGGGTAAGACCCCCCCTCCCATGAGTGTCCAGGATATGACACTAAACAATCTGATGATGAGGTTCCAGTGATGCTGGGGCTTTGGGAAATGCAGAACACCCCTCCATTGCCATTACTTTCAGGTCCACTCTGGCCCAGTATGGTAGCACCTGATAGGGCCCTATCTATGAGTTAAATAGAACTAACGCCATACTTATGCTAAACTGAATTGTTTGACTAAACTGAATAGCTTTAAATAGAAATGTTTTTGACAATTAAACTGTACTTACATTTAAACTGCATACTAATCCTACACTGAATTGTTTGAAATAGAACTATTTTCATAAAAATGGACTTGGCGTTAAATAACCTACAAAGGTTGATATGGCATAAAATCCAAACAACCAACCAACCCATCTATGGTTAAATAGAACTGTTTGATATCTACACTGAATGCAAACAAATGACCTACGTTAAATTTAATTGTTAGAAAAAAAAACAACCAAACTATTTAACTTTTTCTGCTATTAAATGACTCACAAAGGTCATTAAACAAAACTCAAACAAACTATTCAAGAATTTTTGTGGGGAGGGGACACTATCCAATTGAATAAGAATAATTTTCAAACCCATAGGTAGGACCCTAACAGGTACTCCCACTTGATCAGAGTGCAATGGCAATAAACAGGTATTCCATACACCCTGGATCTTCAGATATAGTTTAGTCTCATACCCAGAATACCCCTTTTTTTTGTGAGGAGACTTTTATCACACTGCAGGAGATACAATCAGCATGTTCTAAACCTCACTGACAGGGTAAAGTTATATCAAGAATTTTGAGTATGACACTAAACTGCATCTGATGGTGAGGCTCCAGTCTTTGAGTATTAGGGAATGTGGAGTACAATTACTCCCAGGTTCACTTTGATGCAACGTGGTAATACCTGTTAAGGTCCTATGTATGCATCAAATAGAATTGTCCACTCATTTGCTAAGGTTTGGTTTTGGTTTTGGTTTCTTTGTTTAATGGGTTATTTAATGCCAATACCATCCTGTTTGAAGAACAGCAGTGATACCATTTAACTTATTGCTAGGTGGATAAGAAGATTCATAACTTTCCTTAGGATATTGTTATGGCCCTGGAAGGGGTCACAAAGAGAACAGAACACCACAGTTATAGTATAGGTATATATTTACAAGAACAAAGGATGGTTACAAGAACACAGGATGATAAGCTAGTTCGCATAACCATGCAGGGGCAAGGTTAGATTCCGGATCTAGACTGACTTCGTATTGCTGCGTCTTCCAGTTATTATGGAGAGTGGTTGAGTCCATTAGTAGGTGATTCCGCCACAAGAGATATTAATCTGAAAGTGAATATAACAGAGCGACTAGAGTTAGTACTCACTCACTTCAAGGCTACAATCCAGCACTTTAGCCATTACGCCATGGGGGGGGGCTCCCCTCATTTACTAAGAATTATTATCATAAGTTATTTGAAACCATTCAGCTGTGTACAAATTATATGTATTTGATTGCAATACTTGATGAATAGAAATACAGATATTGAATAGCAAGACTTAAAATCATTTAACTGTGTGCAAACAAACAAGTGTTTAAAAATAAAGTTACCAACAAACTATTTACTTACAACTCAAATATATGAAAAAAAAAATTTAGCATTAAATAACCCACAAGGGTTGATGTGCCATAAAACACCAACCAACCAACTCAAGAATTTTGATGATTAAAAATGATGTTCAGAAAGAATCTACAAAATTATTCTTCACTTGTGAACTGAACTGGAAATTGCTTTATTATTTATTGAAATTTAAGTTAATGTTCTAATTAAATTTTTTATATATTCTGTTTTAGCTTGTTTAAGGCCTCACACACACACACACACACACACACACACACACACACACACACACACACACACACACACACACACACGGGGGGGGTCCTCGTGGTGTAATGGTTAAAGCGATGGACTGCAGAGTCGTAGTACGCGAGTTCGTACTCCAGTCGCGCTATTACGTTCACTTTCAGGCAAATACCCTTGGTAAAGGTACGAACCCCCTTATCCTCCCAGCTATGGGTTAAATAGTACCATTACTGTTCTTCTAGGAGAATGGCTTTGGCATTAAATAAGTTAACAAAGGTTGATATGCCATTAAACAAAGAAACCAAACCAAACCAAACACACTCATACACACACACAGACATATTTTGTATACAGTGGGAAGAAAGAGACAATACTTATTTATAAAAATATAATCTTTTCTTTTCTTCTTGTTTATTACTTAATAGTCGACATAATTGCATGAGAAGAGAGTTGGGACTGTTAAGATTTACACCAGGTTGAGATATAATATCTTCAAGGAGCCATACTTCTTCACTTTGCCTCCATGAGGGTGGCACAGGGCTGACTTTAATCATCTTCATTACTTTTTCATGCTTCTTTCGGAAGACTGATACAAGTCATTTCAAACATCTACTCATCTCAGCTTCTCAATATTTCTTGAATATAGACGCCTTCACTAGGCACACCTATTTTCTTCTGGGACCATACCCATTTTCAACTTAGTGAGTCTCGAAAATTTCAGACTTTTCTCTAATTCTAAACCCTGGGCTGTCTTGCCCACAACCAACACCCAGCGTGGCATAATGTCACTCTTCTGCCGGCTCCCTTCTTCTTTCTCACTGATCCTACTTTGAAAAATCTTTTATTGTTATATAATTTTTCCAGATGCTGAATCACCTTATGGTGACTCTTCCATCTGGTATGTTGCCCACGCAATTCACATGACATTTTGCTGTCTTTTGTTGACCTTAAGACACAGGTGCGTCCTGTTTTAATATCTATGTCACTTAAACAACCTGTCAAAGGTCAAATATGCAACATACATCACTGGTTAGTTTGTTAGTTTTACAGTATGTCAACCCCTAAAGGTTTATGTAATGACAAGGTCAGTTTTTTTACAAACACTTTTGATTTCAAGTAACTATTCCAATTTGATAATAATAATAGTAACAAGAGGATTTTAACATTCCAGCCGACCAACAAATGAAAATAATAAAAAAATGCCAGAAAACTGAAAAAACTGTGGAACATAAGGATGACAGTAATACTAATTGTAGTTGGTGCTCTTGGAACGGTCCCTAATAGTTTGAAAAGGGAACTGAAACAATTGGAAATCAGAGGAAGAA
Organism: Sepioteuthis lessoniana; assembly: GCA_963585895.1. NCBI lineage: Eukaryota > Metazoa > Mollusca > Cephalopoda > Myopsida > Loliginidae > Sepioteuthis > Sepioteuthis lessoniana. The sequence goes on from OY757937.1 coordinate 67,513,582, forward strand.
TTAAGATTATCCAGGCTAAAGCATTGTTGTGATCAGCCAGAATACTGAGAAGGGTCCTGGAAACCTGAGGAGATTTGCTGTCTCTCAGACTCCAATGAAACACCACCAACTAATGCTGGTGTGAAAAGTTTGCAAGGTATAAAATAATAATTTGTAAAGAAATATATCTTCCAGTACCTATTTTGAAAATAAATAAGTCTCATATTTATATGGTTTCAAGTATTCCTACCTAATACTAATAATTTACAATAATTTGTGAGCATTATAAACAGATAAATACTTTATACTTAGAATATCTAAATTTTAAAAGCCAATGTAATAATAAAGTTTACAATAATTAGGAGGTACCTGTGGTGTAATGGTTATCGTCGTAGGAAATGGACACGGCGACACGAGTTCAAATCCTGGACGAGACTAATTGCATTTCACATTGGGAAAGGTATGAATCCAGTTATTCTCCCTCCAGTTATGGGTAAATAGTAGGACAGACTAGGTTCTTCAGCTTTGGTAAGGCAACTAGTCTAGGAGAAGGAAAACTCTGAATTCAAACCTGTTAAACTCTGGTTAAAAATTGACCTTGTGTCATATCCTGCCCGAGCGGAGGGGTTGGTAAATATGATAAAGTTTACAATAATTTAAAAAGAAAACCTGCTCATACTTTGTTGCAATATTAATATTTTCAGAGTCAATGTAGTAATGTCTGGTTTGTTGGGTTTTATGGCATATCAACCTTTGTAGGTTATTTAACGCCAAATCCATTTTTATGTAAATAATCAGTTCTATTGAAAACAATTCAGTTTAGTATAAGTACACAGTTTAATTGTAAAAATCATTTCTATTTCAAACTATTCAAGCAGTTCTATATAACAATTCAGTTTAGCGTAAGTACAGTTTCAATGTCAAAAACAGTTCAATTGCAAATAATTTAGTTTAGCATAAGCATGCAGTTTAAATGTAAGTACAGTTTAATTGTGAAAAACATTTCTATTTCGAGCTATTCAGTTTAGTCAAGCAGTTTTAATTCAGCTAATTCAGTTCAGGATAAGAACAAATCTTGTTTACACACAGTTACATGTCAAAACAATTCTATCTTAAGCAATTCAGTTTAGTGTAAATACTGTTTCAATGGCAAAAAACAGTTCTATTTGAAATAATTCAGTTTATCATAAGCCCGCAGTTTAAATGTCAGTACAGTTTAATTGTCTAAAACATTTCTATTTCAAGCTATTCAGTTTAATCAAACAATTCAGTTTAGCATAAGTATGCCGTTAGTTCTATTTAACCCATAGATAGAGCCCTATCAGGTGCTACCTGGGAGTAATGGCAACAAAGGGATTAATCCACACTTTCCCAAACTCAAGAACTGGAACATGGAGCCTTATCACGACTGAATACAGGAAGGATACTATATGTAAGCAAGTAAAGTTGTGACTATAGTCGAGGGTGGTCAGAAGGCTCCCTTTTCAATTGCTACAACACCAAGGTGTAGGGGAGGATGCTACCCCTTTCCTTGGATTGCTCCACTTTACCCTTGATACATACCTTATATTGCTGAGTGTTAAGCAAGGTGCAATCAAGTACCGTTTTTAAAGTCTTTGGTATGACACAACCTGGGATTGAACCCAGGTCTCCCAGGCCATTGGCAAACACTCTACCCACTAGGCCAATGATCCGGTATGTATATATATATATGTGTGTGTGTGTGTGTGTGTGTTGCTTTTCTTTGGTGTTTTAGCCAAGAAAACTTCTACACATTTCATCATTCGTGTATACAGAAAACCCACTTTTACAGGGTTATATCTGAGTTGGGATACCTATGCCCTTAAATCAAGGAATATCAACCTTATCAAACCCTTATCCGCTCCACTTGATGAAATGATGACATACTCGGGGTATAAAGTGGCTGATAAACTCAAGAAGCTCACCAACATTTTCTTTACAAATGGTGACCGCAAAAGTATCATTCTGAGTCATATTAAATTTACAATTTTTAAATTTCATCATAGTAAAACATTTGGCCTTCCAAAATGTTTTATTTACATCAAAATACCATGGGTTGGATTGAGTAGTCACTTTTTTGCTGATAAGATTTCTTTGTCTATTATGCATTGATTTAATTCTATTGTAGTATGTACCATCTTTACTGCTAGAAGTTCATTGCACTCGATCCATTAGGATATTTTACCAACAAAACTTAGTTATTTATCGCTTCAAATATCAGTGCAATGCTATATACGTAAAACTATTGAACTATTTAATGTGGGGATTGCCCAACAAGTCCCAGGTTCCATGGGAATGCATCAATAACATCATCTTGGCATTCACAGATGCATGAGTTCATCATTGGAGAACACTTGTTGAACAGGAAACAATTATTCAGAAGAATTCTTCTTTGTTCCACACACAGCTTGGATGAAGCATCACTTTAACATCTTAAAAGCTGTTTTGATTAATATACAACCTCTGATTCAGTGTAGACAGAGAGAATTTAAACTTAAATTAGAACTATTTGAGGATGTTGTATAACAGTGATACAGATTCATATTCAAATACAAATACACTAGCGGACTCTGTTGTTCAGGTACAAACAGTTTATTAACTTCTGACTTCAGTTCTTCGACACGAGGAGAGAGACACAATTCTTAAAAGTCTTTCATAATCATACTATGCTAACCCCATCCCCAACGTTCGGCACATCTCGTGGTGTTTAAGATCTCAATTCATCCCTGCTGGTAGAGATCCAAAAAACTCAACTCTTTGACTCAATGGCCGAATCCTCAACTACTCGACTCCATGATCCAATGTCAACTTCTCAACTGCCTCTTTTTCAAAATCATCCTATTCTCAGGACCATCTCTTCCGAGCATGACATCATCCACACTCCAGCCCCATTTCTTGTCTGGGGATTTATTATGGTGAATGTCATATCTTTTGCATGCAAGTGTAAAACTGCACCCAATGACTATGAACCTGAACTCCTTACCCGAATAGTTCAAAGCTCAACCAAACTGAATGATAAAATATAGTTAACGAAAAATGATTAATATAAAAAAAACCATTCCTTAATTATATAACATGGAGTCATTGACTTGATTTGGAATATAATGAAATTTTTTCTTCTCTCTGTCTCCTCTCAATTTTAAGATCCTTTTCTTTTCAAACTTCATTCTCTTTCATCAGTAAATGCTGATGATTGACTTTTGATGAAGTGTCGGTTGAAAGGCACGTAAATTTTATACTTGTGTGGCATACTGACTCTTGACTGAGCCGTCAATCAGAGATTCTCTAAACAGGACGCACCTGTGAAAATAAGCAGCAGCAGTCACATGGTCGATCAGAAATGTGTGGGTGTTATGAAATGATACATGCAGATGCCCACGTGAGAGTCTAAGTCAGTTGGGGTCTGTATGAGTCTTGAGTCAGTGCCAGCTTGCAGCAGAGTCGAGTCAGCAGATAAAGAACCGTGACCACAGGGGACCAAGTGCCCCCTAGCGAGGACCAGTTGAGTACCTCTCATAGGAAGAGAAGAAGTAAGGCTTTGAAGGTAACACAGAGTGGCTAAGAAGTCATGGGCCAATATAACAGGCTGTATTAATCACTCTCCGTCTGTCTGTCTCTCACACACCTCCAGAGATTTAACCTCTTTCAAAGAATAAGAAGACCTATATATTTTTATAACAAATTGTCATGGTCATTCTTCCCCACATGTATATTCCTTTATCATGAAATACAAAACTTGTTTGAGTTTATTTATTTTAACTATTGAATATCAAGATCCTGTTTGCTATTTTACAATTCATTTTACCATGGTGTTGTCAGTAATATCCAGTCATAGGAGAGTAATTAATAGTCTCTACGTGCTGTTGACTGTTTACACTATCCTTAGATCTGTAAATGCTCTATAACTAATATTGGAGTCTTTTAATTTATAAATATAGAAATCTGCATTTTAATACACACACACACACACACATATATATATATATATATATAAGAGGATCATTAAATAAGTTTCCAGACATTTTTCGTATGGGCACTTTTATTGATAGTACACACATGAAACTCTAGTCCCCTTCAAAGTAATCTCCTCCGGCTGCAATGCATTTGTTGTACCGTTCCAACAGCTTCGGGAAGCCCCCATGGAAGTCCTCTTGTGTGAGCATGTCAATAACCTTCGTCACAGCCTCTTTCATCTCCTCAATTGTCTCATAACGACAGCCTCTGAGCTTAGGGAATAAACAAAAGTCACAGGGAGCAAAGTCTGGACTACAGGGAGGCTGAGGAACTGTCTTGATGCCCATCTTGGTCAAATAGTCTGTCATAAGGATGGAGTTGTGGACTGGTGTATTGTCCTGGTGGAAATGCTACTGACCCGATTTCAAGAGTGCTGGCCTCTTCCTGAACACCCTTAAAATATCAAAATAGTAACCCTAACCCTAACCGTTTGGCCAATCAACTCTGGTGTATTGACTTCCTTACTCCTCCCACACCTTTCATCATCCCTCACAGACTCCTTACCTTCCTTGAATCTCTTATACCACTTAAAAACTGATGCTCGATTCATGCAAGATGGTCGAAAAGCAGTCTGAAGCATTCCATACGTTTCTGTGGCATTTTTTCTATGTTTAAAACAGAATTTTATTGCATATCGTTCTCCTAATTCCCCAGCTGTGACAATCAGGCTTTAGTGGTGTGTATTCTAATTGCTGGTGTAGCTGTTCATTTGAAGCTGAAATCATAAAAATTGGTCAGTCATCTCATATGATGTATAGCAATAACATACTGAATTTTCTAGAGTCTACAACAATTTTAAATGGCCATATGAAGAAGTATGGAAACTTATCATATGCACCTTGTATATATATATATATATATATATATATATATATATATAATGATATATAGAAACTGCCACTTCTTGAAAGAAGAGCATCTCCTCAATTTTGCTAAAAGAACTTGTGGGAGCATATATGACTCCTCAGGCAAATTTCATCCTTGCAAGTGCAGTCACATATGTAACAAACAGGATAGTTGGTATTGTTGTTGACCTTGCCACCATGCATTCTTTTATATATATATATATATATATATGGGAGGTGGTAAGAGAGGTATTACTTTTGGAACATTCCTTATTCAAATACCACTTTTCAAAGGATTGTTAAAATGAAAAAATTCAATCGATAATATTTAGTGTAATGTTTTCAATTCATTTCTTATCAGCCATTTTTCTTTCTCAACCTAATTTAGTTAATACTTTCTTTAGTCTTCAAGGTTATTTTGTTTATCAAAAGCTTTTTTATCATTTAGTATTCAACTTTTTGTTGCCTCTTCACTCATCACTTCAAAGCAAAGGGATATCTCTCTCTCTCGCTACCACTCCTGCCAAATTCAATATCTCAAAAATTTCTCTAACCCTCCCATCCCTATTACTTAATCATTGTCAATTTCTCATATATATTTATATTTGTTTTTTGTTTTGTTTTTTTTAAGCCAATTCAGATTGACTCATAAATATAAAGGTGGATCAATAAGTCTGTAGCCTATTTATTGGCATGATTAGTTAAATCTTTCTTTGAAATTTTCAATCTTGTATTTGATCCATATGATTAATTCTGACCACTGAATTAATTCCATTTTCAAAGAAGGAGATTATGTCGAAAATTAAATATTTGTTATGCAAAATGAATACTTCTTTTTATGGATCCCCACACATGGCCGCGCAAAGGCAGGACGACCATCTCGAACGTACATTCAGCAGCTATGTGAGGATACAGGTTGTTGTCCTGAAGACCTACCTAGGGCGATGAACGATAGGGAGGAGTGGCGAGAGAGGGTCAGGGATATCCGTGCTGCCAGCACGATATGATGATGATGATATAGTGTTTCACAATTGTTAAAACAAAGCAGTTGCCTCATATGACACTAAACAAACTGATGTAATTCTAGAGCTTTGAGGAATGTGGAGTACCCCTTTATTGCCATCGCTCCCAAGTCCACTCTGGCCCAGTATGGGTCAAAGAGAACTAAACTGTGTACTTATGCTAAGTGGAATTGTTTTTGTATACTAAACTTAATTAAAATAGAACTGTTTTGACATTTAACTGTGTGTAAACAAAAACTATATTTATACTAAACTGAATTGTTTGAAATAAAACTGTTTGACTAAAATAAATAGCTTGAAATAGAATTTTTTTTGCAATTAAACTGTGTACTTATGCTAAACTGAATTGTTTGTAATAAAACTGTTTATTTGTATAAAAATGGATTTGGCATTAAATAACCTATAAAGGTTGATATGCCATAAAACCTAAACAAACAAACCATCAATCAAGAAGTCTTTTCGTCATTCTTGTCTTTACTACTTTATCAAATTGAGGATTAAACTATGTATTATATTTTTGACCCTGTTTCTCCTTCTTTGGGATTGATTGTTTATACCTTTGTTGCCGTCACAGATTCATTTTCTCCTGTGAATCAATGCCCCTGCCAGGTGATTCGGCTACACACTGACCAATCAGCAGGCAGAGCACATTGATTCCATCTTCCTCTAAAGAACTATTTTTTCTGGTCCTTTTTGGAAGTCGGCCAGCAAAGAAGAAAGACCTCTCTCTTGTAGCCTGCCACGATTCACTGAAAATAACTGCTGCTACAGCTATACACTAAAGAAGATAATGGCCGCTACCTGCTAGACACTAAAGCACTAACACTGCGACTGGTGACACTGCTGCTACCTGACACCCAAAAGAACCTTTCTTACTCTGACACAAGTCTACTTTCTGTCATAAAAATAAACCATTCATTGTTGTTCTTCAAAGAAGTTTTGTTATTTTGTTCAGCGCTACATAAATAACTACAAATTAATTTATAGTGTATGTAAACCAAACATATACTAAACCTTCATTATACATTTATATTTTTGTATACACCTTTTAATGTAATATTTACAACATGCACAAATTAAAAGAATTCTATGATCAAAAACTTAGCAAAATAATCAAAACAAGTTATAGAGAGCAATTGATTAGCAGATGCTCGAATCAAACCTAAAAACTCATTGATTATTCTCTTTCTCAATCTCTATGGGTTTCCAGAAGGTCACATCAAACCTACTCACACATCCCCAATTCTGTTTCTTGGGAAAAAGGCCTAAAACCTGAGAGATGATATAAACCAACTTTTATGTCCTCAAAGAGAAAGAGAACTCATAATCTTTTAAGAATGCATTGGTCCAATCATTCAGGGAATCAAAAAATATACAAAAAGAGCAAAGAAACACTGATTACAGCAGCCAGTAATAGCAATATCAACAGAACTTTGGGAAAAATTGAAAAACAACAATAAAAACTCTAGAAAACAAAGAATTAAAAAAAACAAATGTACAGATATATCAAGCAACAAACTAAGGAAATTTCACATAAAATGACTTGGACATGGCTAAAAAGAAGAAACCAGATGAAAGAAAAAAAATCTCTTTGAATAGTAGCATAAAATAAGGCCATAAGAACTAGTTATATCAAAGCAAAAATTGACAATGCACAGTGTAGGCTATGCTGCTATGTGGGGATAGAGATGAAACATGATAAGCAAATGCAGCAAACTATCTCAAAAAAGAATATGAGAGTAAGTATGATTGGGTAGGAAAGGTGATCCACTGAGAATCATGCAAGAGACTGATAAATGGTGTATGCTCAAACCAGAAACTGTCCAAGAAAACTCCATGTGACTTTGAGATATAGCCAACCCCAAGCAGAAAACCAGACTTAGAGTTTATTTACAAGAAGAAAATAACTGATCATCAAGTCATATTAGCACAAAAAGAGTATAAGACAAGACATATTAGAGCAGAAAGAGTATAAGACTAGACACAATTGTGTTGGGGATTTTGACCATATGAACAAGTGGTATTTGCACAACCCAGAATCTATGCCAGAGGACAAGTAGAGACCATCAAGACAACAGCATTACTAAGATTCTCCAGAATACTGAGAAGAGTCCTGGAGACTTGGGGAAATTTGCTATCATTCAAACTCCAGTAAAAAAAATCAGCTAATGCTGGTGTGAAAAACTCTCAAAGGAGTAAAATAATAATGCCATTAGGACCAAATAGATCAAAGTAAAACTGATTATAGACATAAGTGTAGGTTATATGAAGACAGAGATGAAATTGTTAATTGAATTGTAAGTGAATACTGCAAAGTGGCACAAAAGGAGTGCAAGACTAGACATGATTGGGTGGGAAAGATGATCCTCGAGGAATGATGCGAGATATAATTCAGCCATAGTAATAAATGCTCTATGCACAAACCAGAATATGTCCAAGAGAATAAGACACACAAAATTCTCTGGGATTTGTGATACAAACAGATCACCTAATCCGGACCAGAAGACCAGACAGTGTTAACAAAAAAAAACCCCAAAACCTGTCATTTAGTGGATTTTTCCATTCCAATGGACTACAGAGTGAAAATGAAAGAAAACAAATAGACAAATACTTGGATCTTGCCAGAGAGCTGAAAAAGCTGTGGAATTTGAATGTGTTGGTGATACCAATTGTAGTTGGGGCACTTGGAATGGTCCCCAAAAAGTTTAGAAAGGAGACTGAAAAAATTAGAGATCAGAGGAAGAGTTGAGGCCGTTCATACCACAGCATTGTTAAAATTAGTAAGATTACTTAGAAGAGTCCTGGAAACCTGAGAAGACTTGCAGTCACTTGGAGTTCAGTGAAACACCATCAGTTAAAACTGGCTTGAGAAACATGCATAGATTAGTAGTTGTAGCAGTACTTGCAAAAATAATAATCTTCTTGAAAACTACAGAATACTTCCAATTTGATATACTATGTAATTAGTATTGTAGCAGAAGGTATTCTGGTTTGGCGGGCAATTTAATTCAACACATAATTTCACCCAATCAGGATGACCTATCATATTCAGTCCGGATCTCCTTTCTTGGGCGGCAGAAATTGGGTAAGCTGCCAAACACAGTCTCTTTGGCTGAATGACACCGCCCAGTGCAGACGTCTCACAGGCAGCTCTTCAATAGCAGCAACAGCATGGACATATGAGGGAACCTATCTGATTTATGGATTCCTTGTATCTAATATCCCTTAGACCAAGGAATCCCAGTTGAATATGAATTAGATACATTCAATATGCCACCACAGGAACAATTTTATGTCACCCCCAAAATTGGCTATGTCAATGCGATGCCTTTATTCCACTCTCGACACCTAGCTCTCAATTCACCTCTGGGCCACTTTAATGGAGACAACACACGCCTCTCCACCAGACGCACAAAACTCACGGTGACTCCAAAGTTCATTTCCTCCAACGGCAACATAGCTTTCGCTAAACTATGGTAAACACAATCCCTCGCACGTCCAAAGACACACGCTGTCTTCTCAACTCTATCATATCTCCATTTTGTCTCTATACGCAAAGCCTTCCTACGAGACTTGCTGCACAAACACAAACTACATTTTCCATGCTGCAAATAAAAACTATTCCAAAAACATTTCAACTATCAGCATCTTACTTCTTCATCCTTCCTTTATTACCTTACAAACTTAGCAAGGAAACAACTCAACGTAAACACACACACACATACGTTACAACCTATCCTCGCTAACAATAACAATAATTCCTCCTACAGTATAAATAATAATGGTTTCATAAAAAATAAACATCTAAATGCAGTAATCTTTGAAGTTTCTTAAACTTTTTTGAATAGGCAATGTTTTGATTAAGTTTCTTTGTTTGATGGCATATCAAACTATGTGGGTTATTTAATGCCAAAGTCATCCTCCTAGAAGAACAGCAGTGATACTATTTAATAGCTGCAGAGATAAGGAGGATCATACCTTTCACAGAGTTATTTGTCCGAAAGTAAACATAATAGCTTAACTGAAATTTGAACTCGCTTACATTGAGGCTGCAACCTAGCACTTTAGTCATTAAGCAACGAGGACTCGTAGCCTCATCCCCGAAAGCAATCTTTTACAGCAAAAACATTAAATAACAAGGAAACATGTTTAAAGGGAGATAATCGTGCTATTGTTTGTACGACGAGAATTATTCCCCTTAGCCTATCTATTTTCTCATAATAATCTACCACTTTGAAGATTAATTTTCTTAAAATGCTTTAAAAAATGAAATGTTATATTCAAGAAGAGAAGTTTCTTTTTCTCCATTTGCATCACATATAACACACACGCAAACATACTTGGATTTATTGCCTTTAACTTGTCGAAGTGTATGTCAGCAATTTTCGGTTCCATTTTCTTGCTTCGATGAATGTGGGTAGCAGTCAACCTGTCCTCGAGAATGAAATGGACAAAAACTTTCGATAAACAAAAAATAATAGGAACACAGAAATACGGAAAACAGATAATAACAGTGACTTTTATTTTTAATTATGTGTGTTATGGTGGAGAGAGAGTTCTTAGTTTATAATTATTTTGGTGTTGGAAGCAAAATTTTCTGTAACATTTCTTTGTGTGTATAAATGCTTGTAGGCAAAGAAAAGAAAAGTACTCACTTGAACATTTTCTTTTTTTCTTTCTTTTGGTGGAGCTGGTTTCTTATGCTTCTGAATATCTTGGTGTCTACTAATCGGATGAATTATTTTTACTATGTTATTCTCTTCTTTCTTTTTGTTCTGATCCTCCCTTTAAACAATCCGTTCTTATATATATATATATATATATATATATATATATATATATATATATATATATATATATATATATTGTCATCCACAGACTGTTTCGTTCTATCAAAACCCTTCAGTGCGGCTAGACACGTAGGACGCTCGAAGCCAGGATCAAAACCCGTCCAACTTTACGTTAGACTAAGTCTCATACCGCTCGGTCAATAAGCGTACCACGTTGACTAAGGGAATTTTTCGCAGCAGCAGCAGCAGCAGCAGCAGCAGCAGCAGCAGCAGCAGCAGCGTCCGTTTGTTTACATATTTATACCCTATCGGCTACCAGAGGGCTCAATTCTTTCGAAGAGCTTTGCATCATACGAGCGGCGGCCGAAAATTCCTTCGCCAGAGTGTTCAACCCCAATGGGGAAGCGTATATATATATATATATATATATATATATATCTGTAGACATTTAATTTGTTGCTGAAGTTAAATTTTGTTTTCTCTAATTCTATTGGTTAATTCCTATCTCTAAGGAGTCAGATGGTATATCCGTTAACTGTGGGATTTTTGGAATCAGAGTCTGGCTTTGGTTAGTCTGATTTAGTTCTATCTTAGAATTTCTGAAACGACATTTTAGAAAAAGATTTTTTTAAATCTGTTTTTGGTTAAAACTATAATACTTAGAATGATTACAATTTAATCAGTTCAAACGGACGCTAAGCGATATTATTATTCCATCTAGCTACCCACGTCGAAAGTTGCACACCCTCGTGCACACTTTTTGTCTGTCGAGGAAGAAACGGAGAGAGAGGGGGGGGACTTCTTCACGCCGTTTTATCTGCTACTTTTGTCACGCCACCAAGCGACTATTGTAAGTACTATTTTGAAAGAAGATTTCCAATACATGGCATTTGGTAACATTCTTTCCAAGTATTTCTATAGTAAAATCTTTTCTAATGTATTTCTATAGTAAAACCATATGGTGTTTATTGTCATGGGGTGTGCTAACGTGATGAATCTACTACTCAACTAATAACATAGTTATTACACCAAATTTTCTTTAAGCTAATATCATAGCATTTAAATAATATGTCAGAGAGACTTCATAAAATTCTGTAAAGAGAACAGATTGGATTTTTTTAAAATTATAATCCCTCTTTTTCTTTCTTTCTTTCTTTCTTTTTTTTTTTTTTTTTTTTTTTGGTGAGTATGCAGCGCTCGTCTACCCATCTTGAAGTATACACCCTCAGTTCATGATGCTTATGCTTTGTGTAGTGGATAAAATCAAAAACAAGCCCGTCATCAAAATCAGTTTGTGGGACGTTCTTGCTGAATGATATTCCTTAGAATTCACATTCTTCAGAAACAAAATGAACAGAGTAATCGCCCTTTAATTCACATTGTTGCTAAATAGAATACTTCACCATCTCTTTAGCAAAAGATGGTTTTTGAGAAACCCGCTCTTATTTATAATCTGGAATAACCTGAGTATTTAGTACACCTCCCGCAGCTGAAATTGGTTTAGTCAGTTATATCAAGCATATGGTTGCAAGGAAAGGACCGAACACAGAGTCGCAAATCAAATAAGAAGACAAATGAAAAATTTTACAATTACATTAACAAACAAGAAACAAAAGGTTCAAACAATTGTGTTGGTGAATATAAAAATGTCTGTGAAATTGAAAAGAAAATGATCGGAGTTGGATTGATAGGAACGAGTTAATTTTAGGAAATTTGATGTGTGTTGAATGGTAGAGAAAATCCAGAAATAAAATGTTCCAATATTTGTGTTGGTAGGGGTGAGTCAAAGACTTACGCGGTCAACCAAAGTTTATGTCGACAGGGAAGGAGAAACGCGGCGTTGAAAAAGTAGATTATGGATGGGGTGGTGATTCTCAGGCCATGCAGCTTCTATAAAAACCGCAGTAAGAAGGCTCATCATCATCATCATGTCACGCTGCTAGCACGGATCTCTGACCCTCTCTCACCACCCGTCTCTATCGTCCATTGCTCCCAGGAGGTCTTCAAGGCTATATCCTGTATTGACATGGAGCTGTTGGAAATAGGTTCTGGCTGGTCGTCCTGCATTTGCTCGTCCATGTGAAGGGGTCCACTGGAGTATGTCACTTATGAATTCGTCCTTATTTCTCCAGCAGTGTCCCGCATGTCTGGTTCGTCTAGCTTTGATAGTTTTTGTGATGGGTGGTAGGTGGCCGTATAGCTGCTGTTTTGTGGGTTGTTGCCTCCAGGACTTGTTTAATATTGCTCGCAGCAGTCTTGTGTAATTGCTGTCAAGCTTTTTCTCCATACGTTTAGTTAACGTCCATGTAGTGCATCCATATAGCAGTATCGACACGACCGCAGCTTGGAAAAAAACTGTGTTTTATTTTATCGGTCAGGTCTGACTTCCATATGACCAATAGCTGTCCATGCCTTTGCTAGTCGCGTGTTGACGTCTTTCTCGGTTGATGAGACACTGCTTCCAAGGTCGGTAAACTTGTCCACTAGTTTCAGAGAACTATCATTTACTGTGGAGATGTCGCCTCTTTGATTAAAGCACTTGTATTCCGTCTTGTGTGCGTTGACATGGTGGCCTATGCCACCAGCTGCTCGTTTTGGCTTGGGCGGGTGTACTTACCAGAAGCGCTATGTCATCGGCGTAGTCCGCGTCCGTAATTGTTTGTGCGGGGTATCTTCTGCTTCTTTCCTTTGCCAGCTTGAAACCGTTATCTTTCATTATATCAATAGACATTCTAAATACATAGTCTAGGCAGATAAACATGTATGGGGCTACTGTGTCTCCTTGCATGTCGATGTAGTCTGTGTCTCCATCTGAGGAGCGAACTTTTACTTTCTTGCTTTTTGTAAGAAGGATAAGACAAATCTATGTGATGTTGAATGTTGCAGGCTTCACGGTCGATGTTCTCTCTTTCGTTGGCCATTTTATAGTCGCGTTTTGGTCGAATCGGCTTCAAAAACTTTGAAGAGGAGGGTTGCTGATTGGGTGAAAAAAAAGAGAAAATGATCTTTTATATTGTAAATATAAAGTTAGATTTCAACCGGATGGATGCACGGAGCCTACTTGTGCAGTGACGTGTTTTATTCATTTTGGTTTTGGCTATCATCTTGACAACATCCGGCTTTTGAAATGTACGTTTGTAGTGTTTTAGCTGTTTGTTTATTTATTGTTTTTGCTTGTAAGTTAGTTTGGAATATATCAGTAAATCAGAAAGGATTTCTGTATACAAAACAGCTGCCCCAGATCTCTTTCTGATTTACAATGTGTATGTACGAGTATATGTGTCTATTGGGATCTAATTCATTGGAAACGTATGGGAAGTAGCCCTCGTGTTAGCCTTATCAGTATTTATTTTCTTTTGTTTTGTGTTTGTTGTGGGGTTATATTGCTTGGTCTGGAAGTTTGTGTTGAGTTATGCGTTCCAGAAGTGTGTAGAGAAGAATGATCTTGGGTATTTTGAAGAGTGTCACACGGTGGGAGTGGTGGTGGTGGTGTTATGTTGGATAGGTGTGTTGGTCGTGGTGCAAGGCGGCGAATATGTGCGCAGTGAATCGAGGTCTTATCACCATTTTCGTTTTCCACCTGGTTCATCATGTCGTTTGTTTTTACGACGGTAAATTCTCCTGTCCAGGGTAGATGTGATGACTAGGCCATGGTTGATTGTGGGCGATGAATTAAAACCTTTTCACCTGCCTGTATTGAGTCTTTGAAGGTGAGGCACTTTAACCTGGCTTCCATTTTGTGGTCGGCTTCATCGTTAGCTTGGGTGACGTGGCGATGGGCTTGCCTCTTTTATCATCAAGCTGTCTATTATGAAAACACAACATGCAGGAAGTTCCAATGCATTGTATTTGATAACATTCTTTCAAAATATTTCTATAGTAAAACCTTTTCCAATATATTTCTATAGTATAACCCTATCCAATGTATTTCTATAGTAAATCCCTTTCCAAAGTATTTCTATATTAAAACCCTTTCCAATGGATTTCTATAGTAAAACTCTTTCCAAAGTATATGAATAGTAAAACCCTTTCAAAAGTATTTCTATAGTAAAACCCTTTCCAATTGATTTCTATAGTAAAATCATATGGTGCTTATTGTCACGGGGTGTGCTAACGTAATGAATCTACGAGCGTTACTAAGAGGCAACATAAGTAGCTTCCATAGTGACAAGGAAAACGGTGAAAAAATAGATTTTTTTCTCGACATGCCATTGAAGAAAACTATGCTTTGTCCATCTGTAGGCGCCCAACTTCAAAATGCACATATAATTCCGCCTTATACCTGACATCATCATCATCAAGTCATGCCGCTAGCACGGATATCCCTGACCCTCTCTCGCGACTTCTCCCTATCGTTATTCGCCTCTGGCGAGTCTTCAAGGCTACATCCCATATCCTCACATAGCTGCTGAATGTTTGTTCGAGCTGGTCGTCCAGCTTTTGCCCGGCCATATGTGGGGGTCCATAGGAGTACATCACTTATGAGCTCGTCCCTGCTTCTCTAGCAGTGTCCTGCATGTCTGGTTCGTCTAACTTAGATAGTTTTCGTGATGGGAGGCAGGTGGCCGTATAATTTGTCAAGTAGTTAAAATGGACCATACTTTATTTATTCATTTATTCATCATCTCCATTCTTGTTTGCTTTCTTCGTTTCTGTCTTCTTACACATCGATAAAAGTTGTTCAGACATTAAAAGAATGTATTTTGGATTTCTTCTATTATGGAACTTAATATTTTATCGTACGAAAAATATGAGTATTAAACATCATAATGTAGGTATAATAATAATTACCACTCATTCTTGTAGGAGAGAATTTGGGGATAAAAAAAGAAATAGAAAAAATAAAATAAGTTCAAAAGTGACAGTTTCCCAAGAGGCCTCAGACAGGTAGGGAAATCTTCGCATACCTGAAAAGATGGGCTTCCTGGCTCCAAAGAGAAATTCTCTCATTAAGCTATTATCACTGCTATTAAAAGGACTTTTTTCCTCGGCTGCTAGCAAGGTAGCACACGTGCTCGCCAAGTCCCAGGCTTAGCGGCAGGTTGTGTCTCCAGTTAGCAGCCGCCTTCACTAAACATTCCTCACTGAAAACACCAACCGGACACACGACATACTTCTTATTCATGGAAGAATATGTGCATATTCCTTACCGTTGGTATACGTTTGTGGATTTTCTTCTTCTTGATACCATTGGTGTACATATTATATATATATAAGATTAAATGTTTTTCGATGTGCATACGTGTTTATCTTGTCTTTCTTTCCGTTGTGTTCAGAGTTAGTATATCACGGATATACTAATACCAATATTATTCCTTGGCACCAACCATATCAATAATATTAATCACACCCTTTCTCATTTACTCATCAGTTACCTGCCCCTCGGTCTATTCATAACTGTCTATCTGTTTATCTGTATCAGCTGAACACTCACAGATTATTCCGTTTTATTTATCATTATCTTTGTTAAGGCTTTCATGATTATTCAACAGCTTTCATTCATTTGCAAGTACCGTATATACTCGTGTACCATGTGACTTTCTGAGACCTACATTTTAGCCTAATATTAGGGAATCCCACTATACACGACAAACTTTGTGCATGTAAATAAATGGCCGAGGGATATGCCAAGGCCAACTGGTACACCTAAAATTTCCAGGGGAAAGTCGCAGATTGTATCGTATAAAACTCAAGTATATAAGATTCTTTAAGAAACTTTATTAAAAAGGGTCAAAGATATAACGAGTCTTTTAAGCCAATCTTCTAATTTAGGAACACTAGAAAAATCTGTGTATAAAAAATAAGACTTATTAGGCCACGAACATCACCTCTTTGCACAAGAACAAAATATGGAAGTTTCTCAGCAATATGGTAGACATCTTCAGCGATTAGTTTTCTTATCTACTTCTAAACATTAATCTATTTTTCTTGATGTACAGTCATGAAACTTCTCCGACTGGTTTACAGTTTGTGAAGGTGACAAGCTTTCAGTCTCGATCCTTTTTACCGACGCCTATCGCCCGGACAACGCCAATCGTATTGCTGGTATTAGGTCGGACAATATTCTGTCATTCAACCACAAACGAACAGGAAAAACCCTGACACAGAGATTTTCGAACAAACCGAAAACGAAGACAACACGTAATGCACAATTTAGAATACAAATTATTTTATTATCAACTCAAAAAAATAAAATAAAATAAAGGCATGTATGTGAAGTAAAATAGTCTTAACGATAAAAATAAAGATGTTTATATTTCAACAATTTCAACGAATAGAGAAGAAAAAGTTATGACTTTTTCGCGCGAAGAAAGGAGACGAAAGAGAGTAAGAAAAGATTCTCGATTTTCACGTGACCTGAGCACGATGCGTGCAAAAGACACGCCCCTAATATTCAAGGGAAATACAATTATTTATTTCACTTCACATCAATACCAAAGTCCACGTTGGGTGCAGCCATCGCCTTTAGAGACATGGTAGAAATGGTGACCTTGTTTCATTTATTTGTTGGCAAATGATTCGACTACTTTGCGTGATGAAAATGTATTGAGACTGATTTTTTTAAATCTAAGAACTTAAAATTTATATGAAACACAAATGCTGCACCCTCTATATTCCCTACACCTTGTGTATGGCTAAAAACCTGAAAGAGTGAGGAAACTACAAGAGGCTTCTTACTATGGACAACGTAAAGTCTTTGAGAATATGACAAATTCCTCATAATAGAAACAATATGGGGTACCAAACAAATTGTAGCCGTCATTTGGCGAAAATGAGTCGACCTGTTGTTCAAATGCAAACAATATAAACGACGTTGACAAAAAAAAAATATTCAACGCAATACAAACAAAAATAGATTTATATATCAACAAGTACATAAAAAGGAAAAATTACAAAAAACAGTATGAATGTTTGATTAAAGTTTGTTTGATATTCGTGTGTGTGTGTGTGTGTGTGTGTGTGAAGGTGAGTGTAACTAACACGAATATTACGGTGATTGTGTATTTTGTTGACGAACGAAGGGTAAGAATGTACGTATTCTCACATACGTTTATGTGTTATTATCTAGGTGTACGAAAGAAAACTAAATATTAAAAGTGTCTTGTAGACTTTATGTGTATGTTGACTAAATATTTCACGGGAAGTACTAATACTTATAAGAATGGCAATGTATTTTAGAATGCCGTGTTTTCTCCCATGCTGGTCGTTTGCCTCTTTCGGGATTTAACGAAATGTCTAAGGCCGTGTCCGTGCGTGAGACTGGAACAAGTCTGGCCGAAAGGCAGAAAAGGAAAGGAAAAAATTCGCAGACCATGTACGCGACCATGTTATGTGCCTTGAGCTATGTGTTGCTTGCGGGCAAAGCGAAGGATGAGAGAATGAGAGAGTCAGCTATCGAAAAAGTAGAGAATATGTAGGTAACCATGTTACGTGGCCGGCTCAAAACACACCATTTTTTTACGCGTGACAAAATCAAAGGCGCGGACGTAGTTGAAGTCAGAAGGCATGTGGTTTCTCTGACCAATAAGTTCCCGAAACTTATTAATTTACCGACGTCCATCACCTATTGTTTTGGGAACAAGCTCCTATTTTCTATAATTTTTTCGTACTACGCGATCTTCAACGGCCATTTAAAAATATAGGAGTGTAAATTCTATAAAAACCTGTAACACATACCAATGATAAAACTAAATCAAAGTATTGATTATAATTACACAACATTTAATCAAATCAAAGTTATGATTATAATTTTGGTTATTATCAAAGTACTAATTATAATTACACCACAACCCAAATATCTACACCAGACTCAAATCAATGAGTCTGCAAAAGAACAGTCA
This sequence comes from Sepioteuthis lessoniana, assembly GCA_963585895.1. NCBI lineage: Eukaryota > Metazoa > Mollusca > Cephalopoda > Myopsida > Loliginidae > Sepioteuthis > Sepioteuthis lessoniana. The sequence continues at coordinate 67,532,094 of OY757937.1, forward strand.
CATTTCAGGCAGTTGTGTACCATTTCCAAAAAAATAATGAATAATACTTATTCGCTAAGTACTAATTTGTACACACGCAAAAGTCCTCCAACATTAAATATATTTATGAATACACACTACTCAGTTGGGTGGAGATGTAATGTCAGTATTAATAAAGTTTAGATTATAAAAACATTATAAAATACGAAAATAAAACCAATAATAAAATACAAAACTAAAACAAATTATAAAATACGAAAACAAAATAAATTATCCCACAATTACATTTCTTAACTTTTGACGCTAAAAGAAGGAAACACTTTTTTCGGACTTTGCAACCCACTGGATAACATGTACTTTTTACAGCAATCCGAAATTATATTTCATAATATTCCTAATAATTCAGAGGCTTGAAAACAATTTTAAAAATCCACAGTAGAATTGTAGCGAAATAGAATACTACCCACTCCGAAAAAGGGTTCGTACCATGTCCGCGATCTGCTGAAATAAATTTTTGATACTTACCAACAACCAGATTTAGTGTATAGCTTGAAATATAGTCATTTTTGTATCCTCCCTGAATATTACGACCAATCGCAAAATTTCCTCAATAAAAGCCGTTACATTTTTAATAGCTGGACTTTTGAATTTTTGGCTCGTGGGCAAGTGTATGGTCGCTCTGTGGATTTGGATTTTTGACCCTGATATGAATTACTTAGACACGTTTACACGAGGAGTGTTCGTCAATGGTTCGGGAGACCTGGTTTCAATCCCAGATCACGTCATACCAAAGATTTTTAAAATGGTACTTGATGCCTCTTTTCTTAATACTCAGCATTATAAGGTAAGGATCAAGAGTAAAGTGGAGCAACCCAGGGAAAGGAGTTGCGCCCTCCCCTACACCTTGGTGTAGTAGCTATTGAAAATGGAGCCTTCTGGTCGCCCTCGACAACGGTCGCCAACTTTACTTACCAGAGCAAGATTTTATTTTACAAATATTTCCTCATTTGACTCTTCACATATAGAAGAATTTAGATAAGGGAAATAATTACATAGAAAACAATAGAGTTAATAACATACAAAGAAATAGGGTTTAATTGAATAAATGCTGCTCAAGGTGGACAGCGATTGGTCAATTAGTAATGTCATATATGTAAGTGCATATGTATGTATATATATATATATATATATATATATATATATATATATATATATATATATATATACTGTTTTAAGTGCTTTGTACGAATGGCTTTGTCTCAACACCTCCAAACAGTTAACGTCATTGGTAAAAAAAAAAAAAAAGACTCCTTCATAGGGTATGGTGTTAGTCGTTGTCCAAAGAAGATATCTAATGTAATACTTCAGACAATACAGTTTTCCATTAAGATTCCTTCAGGTTTCTAGATGCCCAGGCCAATGTTATGTTTTTCCAAGTAATGCTATTATATCTCTCACACTGACCATTTCCTTGAGGGTGATAAGGAGTGGTTCAGCTTGTGGCAATTCCAAGACAGGTAAGTTTTTTTTATATATAAATGACGATCCTCTATCAGAATAGATGTATGCTGATATGTCAAATAGGATAGATATCTGATCTAGACATTTGATTTGTGAGTCCGTAGTCATGTTAGAACATACAAAGGCGAAAGTAAAACGTGAGTATTCCTCTATCATGGTGATATAGCGTTTAGGGAAATTGTTAATTTCTCTAACACTATATTTTTTAGGCAACACAAATGAATAACGAAACTTCTTTTTAACAACACAACAAAGAAAGTTTTTTATTTATAAGCATGGAATATTTGGTTTGCTTTTGGTGCTGCAAGACTCGTGTTGAGTAGATTATGAGTAAGGAGAAAGTTGAGAAGGTTGAGAAGGCAGCGTGTGTCGTCGGACGTGTGAGGGATTGTATTCGTTGGATTTTGGCGAAAAACATGTTGCAGTTGTAGGAATTGAACTTTGGATGTCACCGTGAGTTTCGTGTCTGGTATCTGGGGAGAGTAGACGTTATCTCCATTAATGTGGACCAGAGGTGAAATGGGAGCTAGTGTGTCGAGAGCGGGATTACGCTCAGATCGACATAGCCAATTTTGGGGGGACATAAAGTTGTGCCTGTGCGAGGCATGTTGAATGCATTTAGTTTATATTCAACTGTGATTCCTCGTAAGGAAATCCATAAATCAGATGGGTTCCCTCGTGTATCCATGTTGCTGTTGCTGTTATTTTAAAGCCGCAGTGAGATGTCTGCACAGGGCGGCATTGTCCAGCTAAAAAACATCGCTATTGAAGAACGGCCAATGTGACGTCTGCACTGGTCGGCGTTCTCCAGCCAAAGAGAGTGTGTTTGGCAGCTCACCCGATTTGGTGGCCGGAAATGAAGGTCCGGGGTGAATAGGATAAGTCATCCTGATTAGGTGAAAATAAGTGTCGAATTAAATTGCGTGCCAAACCAAAATACGAAATTTTTCTCTTCTCTGCAGTGAGCATGTATTTTTTAAGTGGAAGGAAGAGGCCTTTTACAATCTATACTGAGTTTATGGGACCCCAAATTCAAAACCTTTTTAAATAGATATGGATATGTGTTGAATGATAATAATAATAATAATAATAATAATAATAATAATGTTTGAACAAGGAGACTTGCTGTCGCTTGTTCTCAAGAGAAGAAAGACAATAATTTAACAGCGTTAAATGAATGATAGTACATGTAACTAAATTAGCACCAGTAAGTCCAGAGAACACCCTTAGTGCTAGACCAGTTGTCTGAAGAAGGATTTGATTTATGACCCCTTGTTACTTCCTGTTTCGAGTTCAGAGATTCCCCTTTCCTAAAAGAAAATTCAGTTGAACACAGGACCCCGGATAAGTAATATGGTGAAGGAACTATAAAACAAAGAAACGAAGGATCTTTGATGAAAATAACCTTGACAATTAAATATATATCCACAAGATTATAAACTCATTACAGGACTTTGTAAATATCCATATTTACTAGATGCAAAACTTTAAAAATATTCTTTTAGATATAAAATTTCTTACAAGAAGAGACCAAAAGGAAAACCATTTATCTCTGCCCGTAAAATATCCTCGTTGTAAACGTACTATTCATAACCCCTTGCTTCAAATAAAACTCTTATATATATATATATATATATATATATATATATATATATACCTACCAATTCTTGTTATTGTTGTTTTTTCTTTTTTTATGTTTAAATTTGTTATTTTGCATGTCTATCAAAAGCCTAATAATTTGTATTATTCTATTTTTCGTTATTTTCTACTTTCGTAAATACTTATTTTATTGCATTAGGACAACTGTTAGCGGCGACTGTATCTCTGTTTATTATAGAAGTAATTCTTGTTAAGAGAAAAACCGTTCGCAACAAGTTGTTCCATAGGTTGTGTTGCTTTAACTAGACTGGCAGTTTGAGTAGCATAGAAGCAGGGTTATTTTATGCGTAGAAGTTGGATCCTATTGAATAAGAATAATTTCTTTTTTTTTTACTTTTGCACACGATCCCATTAAATAAGCGCCATTTCTTTTCTTTTTTTCTTTTGCACACGGTCCTATTGAATAAGGTTTGTTGGCTGGTTTTATGGCATAACAACCTTTGTAGGTTATTTAACGCCAAATCCATTTTTATGCAAATAGTTCTATTTCAAACAATTCAGTTTAGCATAAGTACACAGTATAAATGTAAGCACACAGTTTAATTGTCAAAAACGTTTCTATTTCAAGCTATTCAGTTTAGTTAAACAATTCTAACTCAAATAATTCAGTTTTAGGATAAGTATGCAGTTAGTTCTATTTGACCCATAGATAGGACCCCATCAGGTGCTACCACTCTAGGCCAGAGTGGGCCTGGGAGCAATGGTAATGAAGGAGTGCTCTGCATTCCCCAAAGCTCCAGCATCTCTGGAACCTTACCATCAAATTGTTTAGTGTCATAACCAGGACACTCGTTGGTGGGGTGGGGTGGGTCTTACTCCTCTGCAGAGGTGCAGTCGGTGTATTCTATCGCCCCAGCCGACTCGGTAACCTATTGAGTAAGAATAATTTCTTGCAGAAATTTAATTTGTAAATCATAACAATATTTTATTCATTAAAAATTACTCCTTTTTGTCTATATTTTATTTAAAAACAGTTATATGATATAAAGTATTCTTATCTAATACTAATAATGTATGCTCAATTAAATGATCTAAAGTAACAATTCTATTGTTATATGACTGATTGAGATTTCTCCCGATTTATCGTACAAACAAAATAATGGCAATTCCAATTAACAGGACAGGAGAGCACTCGCCGAATGTTGCCGGGGCCGAGACTTTTTCCAAAAGGAAAAAAAAAAAAAAAAACGTATTTCTACTTATAGGCTCCGTACACTGTGTAATGTTAATTTCTCACAAAAAATAAAATTAAAAGTAATTTTTCGACGAATCTATGACCTTCGCGGTAAAAAATAAAGAAAGACCAAAGTTGATTCGATTTGAGGAAGGGAGAACTATATAAGACGAGATTCTTTCGAGATCCAGAGAAGAATGGCACAGCCAGACGCTAGAACATCGACCACGACGCCTGCAACATTCAACATCGCACAAATTCGTCTTATCCTTTTTACTGCGGCCTTTGATGGAAGCTATATGACCCGAGAATCACCACCCCATCTACATTCCACTTTTTCAACGCCGACGTTTCTCCTTCCCTGTCGACATAAACTTTGATTAACCGCGTAAGTCTGTGACTCACCCCTACGAACATAAATATTGGAACATTTTATTTCTGGATTTTCACAACCATTCAATACATATCAAATTTCCTAAAATTAACTCGTTCCTATCAATATAACTCTGAACATTTTCTTCGCAGTTTCTCAGACATTCTTATATGCACTAACATAATTTTTTGAACCTTTTGTTTCCTGTTTAATGTTTGTTAAATTTTCATTTATCTTCTTGTTTGATTTGGAACTCTTGTTTTGTCTTTTCCTTGCAACCCTACGCATGATATAACACTATTTAATAATAATTATTTGTTCAGTTATATGGTTTAAAGTTTTCTTATCTAAAACCAATAATTTGCAAACAATTACTCAGTTTCAAGTAACTAATAATAATCGTTTGTAAACAATTATAGCGTCAAGTAAATATTAATACTAATAATTTTCATACAATTATATAATTTCAAGCATTCCTATTTAGTTCCAATAGATTTAAACATCTATTTGACGTATAGATTGTACCCTAAAAATAACGACCATTCCGAGTCAGAATCAACCTACCTTTATGGGGTGGGAGTCTTACTCCTCAGCTGGGGTATTGAATTAGCCTATTCTAAGGTTCACTGGCAAGACGGTAACAAGTTCTGAAAATGTAAAAAAGTACAAGTTGAGTTTATGTACTTTATCTGAGCCATTTTAAACAGTTTATTCATTTGTTTAGAACCAAGTTAAAAGTACGAGAAATTACTCGCTCACAAAATATGAGAAGGGATCAAGAAGTGTACAGACCTCAGCCTCCAATCTAACTATTTCTTACTGCAAACCTATCAACCAGTCACTTATTTAATATGACCTTGTAGCTTTGTTCCGCTAATAAATGTTTTGCGTTGTAACGAACTTTTTTCCTTCCTTGTCTGACAATAGTACGCGTAACTTCGACGACCGTTCACTCTGTACAAGTGTACACTTAATGCTACGGCAGTGTAAAAGTGCAAATCCGGTCTGATGAGTAGGACGGGAGATCTACGCTGGGTGTTAAAGGACAACAAGAAATAACAGCTTTTGTGGGTGGGTGGTTAGTGAAAAAAAATCGTCAAAATGGGCCGATCGTCGAACAAAATAACCTCTTAATTTTGTGTGTACTTTATCAAGTGATTGTAGTACGCATGCGTGTCGTGTGTACTAAAGGGCAACAAATATATAAATAGATGAGCATTTCAACTCAGCGTTAGTCTGCTGTGTCATTCAAAAATGATTGGTCTAGTGGAAACGCCCAATGCAAAAATAAATAGATAAATAAATCATATAGTGTTGCTATTATCTAAAATATACTGCTGCTACAATATAAGTCTGCAGTCACTGATGAATAGACTGAGTACCTTCTTGCAGGTTATTCTTCATCGAATATTATACAATAACGTCCATTATTACTATATATATATATGTTTGTTGTAGGTCCAAAGAAAGAATAAAAATATTTTAAAATATGTAGGTCCACGAAGAGATTTGTATTTTTTAAATTCATTTATTTGTTTTGTTCTTACTGACGTGTTATATATGTTTATGTTTCCAGCTTATTGCTTTCGCCAGAGAACATATATGGCACAAGGCATTTTTAATAGGGTACTCAATGAGAACTGAACTCACTCTTGTTTGCAGTTTGAATGTTTTTCAGTTGGTTATGCGTTTCATATAGAGGTCATCCTCTCTTTTTCTTTGAGTGTGTTTACTTTAGTCTGCTTTACCCCTCTTTGATATTTGATATGTTTTTGTCGTTGGTTGTGTGTTTGTGTTTGTGTATGTGTGTTTGTGTGTGCGTTGGAGTGGTTTTGGGTTTCACTAACAGTTATTTTTCTTCTGTGTGTGTGTGTGTATCTTAGGGATATTTTTGTATGTGTGGCAGTGTAGTTTTTAAATTTACTGGGAACTTCTTTTCTAATATATTTTGTCTGTGTATATGTATACACAAATATATATATATATATATATATATATATATATATATATATATATATATATATATAACTGTTAGTAAAGCAGACTAAGTTAAGCACACTCTAAGAAAAATGTATATGTATATACGTATATATATATACATATATATGTTCGAATATATGAAAATATGAATACACACATGCATACATACAAGCATATAAACATTCATACATACTTATATACATATATCTAAATATAAATATATACATATATATATATATACGAATATATTTATTCATATATATACATATATATTCATGTATACACAAACACACATATATATATATAAACAAATGCATATAAATACATATATATATATACATACATATGTGTATGCATACATATATATATATTCTTACTATATATATATATACATATATATATATATATATATATGTACATATATATATACATAGATATTCATATACCTACATATATATACATAAATATATGCATAAATATGAACATACATCTGTATATGTATATACACATATTTACATATATATATATATATATATATGCATATGAATACATACATATATACATACGCATATGTACATAAATAGATGTACATATATACATATACATTTATACATACATATACATTAATACAAATATACATATACACGTAAATATGTACATACATATGTTGGTTGTTTAATTTTACGGCATATTAACCCTTTTCGGGTCATTTAATGCCGAATCAATTCATTTTGATAAAAACTTGGTTTTATGGCGTATCAAAACATTAGAGGTTACTTAATGCCAACTCATTCTTGTTCCTCTAAAGTTCTATCTTAAACAATTCAGTTCAGCATACGCACATAGTTTAGTTCTATTTGACCCATGGATAGGACTCTATCAGGTGCTACCAATCCGGGCCGGGGTTCACCTGGGAGCAAAGGCAGTAAAGGGGTACTCTGCATTCCCCGAAGCTCCAGCTTTATTCAAGCCTCACCATTAGATTGCTAAGTGTCATATCCAGGACACTTGTAGGGGGAGTCTTACCCCTCTGCAGAGATACAGTCGATGTATTCTACAGCTAAAGCCGCCTGAGTCAAGAAAAAAAAACTATTCGATCACATTAGGAAAATTAATTTATTTCCATCCTGTTAAGAGCATTGTTATGAATCAAAGACACTAAAATATTTTTTAACAGGATTTCATAAATAAAATAAATAAAAGACATTACAACCACATAGGAGGATAGTCAAAGGAAGGAAAGAAAAGGAGGGATAGTCTAAGGAAGGAAGGAGAAGGAGAAACGAAACCCATTTCAGCAACGTATAGCCTTTACCAATGTAAGGCTTGTTCCGATCTCTTCTCGTTTCAGATTAAGACAACTTCAAAACCAAAAAAATTAACACTTGAGCAATTACAGTCATACATATCCACATTTCAACCATTTTAAACAAAAATTATCAATTTTGATTCTAATATGTCATCACTTTGAAAGGTACCACAACCCCTGGCGTTAATGGTAAGATTTCTTTAACCATGTTAAAATATTTATACCAATTTAATAAATTATAGTTAAATATTCACTTTGACTATCTATTCAAATTTTCTACAGTAGTTTAAATTTATTTCTATGCCTACATCTAACTATTAAATCACATGTCTGATTTAATAGGTTACCAGGATCAGGATACAACATAATTTGTATCTTCTCTTATATATATATATAGATAGATATGTATATATATATATATATATATACATTTGCATTCATACATTTGTACATACATACATACATATATATATATATATATATATATATATATATATATATATATATATATATGCATGTTTGATTAGATAATAAAGACATATTTTCTGTATATAATTTTATTAAGATCCTTTCAAGTTTCCTGATAAGTCTTGGTTTCAGGTCGGAATTGCTGAATAAATTCACCAAAATTGTTCCAAGTGCTTTCAGACCTTTCATAGGCCATTATGAGGTGTTATTTGCATATGTAAGAGTATTTTTAAGAGTTTTTTTTTTAAACATAAAATTACGTAAACGCGGCATCGGATAAAACTGAGATGCTGACTTTGTCGAACAAATTTAAAAACAGAACGCTATCAACAGGAAAAAAATTTTATCAAGAAAAATTGAATATTCAAAAGAAAAATATTTTGAAATGCTTTTAGTCTTTTTCTTTTTTAAATGTTCAATTTTTCTTGATATTCTATTTCTGTTGATAGCGTTCTGTTTTTAGATTCGTTCGATGCCATCAGCATCTCAGTTTTATCCAACTTTGCGTTTACGTAATTTTGTAATCTTATAAAAAACCCTAAAAAAAAAAGCTTTTTAAAAAACTCTTTAAAAAACACCCATAAACAACCCCTCATTATGGCCTATGAATAGTCTGAAAGGGCGCGGTACAATTTTGGTAAATTTATCCACCAATTCCAACTTGAAACCAAGACACTTATCAGGAAACTCAAAAGGATCCTAATGAAATTATATACACAAAACATGTCTTTATTATTTAATCAAACATGCTAAAATGAAAGACCGCTGCCCAGCTACACGTATATATATATATATATATATATATATATGATGTGTGTGTGTGTTCATAAATATATATATATATGTTTGCATACATACATATAAAGAAAGTAGAAAAAAAACTAATTAATGGAAATTGGATGAATTTATCGACGGAAAGTCAACGTTAAACGTTTCGATTTTAATAACCTTCATCGGGACTTAAAGATTATGAAAAATGTTGTTTATACAGCGATGGATGTTTTTTTAAATAACAGGAGAAAAGAAAATGTACATGAAAAGACTCATAATCGTACAGTCAGCGTTCTTATTTTGAAACTATTGATTACGTAGTAGACACGTGGAATGATGTATGAAATTTGTTGTATTTTTAAAAGATACAACAGAAGATTACAAAAACATTGATTGTTCGAATATTTTACCAAAGTTGAAGGAGAGGAAGAGAAAATGAAAATAAACGTACTGTTCATGAGGTAATGTAAGAGGGTAGAATTTGGAATAAATTTAAATCTAATTTGTGGGGTTCAAGGAGATGTAAATATGTAAAAAGAGATAATTGATTCAAATTTGATATGTTGCTATTTAGAACAAGTTTACCTAAGAAAGGGGAGAGATTGAAAAACCGGGTCGTGTATTAATGGAGGGTAAAAGCGAAATTGCACTGGCTTCAAAAATTTGTCTCAATCTTTTGTTATGGATATACGCTAACATCGTAGCTGCATTAAAATTAAAGTTTTTGTAAGTTTCGGATATATGTTGGAAAATTGTGTTATCAAAATTACCTAATTTAATATCATGCATGTGCTCATGTAAGCGTGTTTTTTTTTAAGTTTCTGGAAGTTTTGCCAATATATTTCATTTTACAGTCATTGCAAGGAACAGATGAGATGCCAGATGTAGACATGATATGTTGACGAGATTTCGTGTTAAGTAAGTTACAAATAGTTTCCAAAGTGATTTAAATTATTTTTTTGAATTTATTAAATTTGGATTATTTTGTTTTCCTCTACTTTCTTCATACTGTCAGGTTTATTTCCATATTTACTTCTATATACTTCTATATATAACATCATCGTCATCATGGCGTGCCACTAGCACTGTCTCCTGCCATTCGTCCCTATCGTCCATCGCTTTTGGTAGATCTTCCATGCTACATCCTGTATCAGTACAGAGCTGTTGTAGATAGGTTCTAGCTGGTTGCCTTACCCTTGCTCGTCCGTGTAGAGGCACCACAGGAGTACATCGCTTATGAGCTCGCCCTTACCTCTCCAGCAGTATCCCGTATGTCTTACTCGTCTAATTTGGATGGTTTTCAAGATGAGAGGTAGGTGTCCATACAGCCGCTGCTTTAAGGGATTCTGCCTCCAGGATTTGTTCAATACAGCTCACAGAATTATTGTGTAATTGCCGTCAAGCTTTCTCTCCATACATTTAGTTAGCGTCCATGTTCAGCATCCATTCAGCAGTATTGTTTCGACCGCTACTTGGAAAAACTGCGCTTTATCTGATAGGTCTGACTTCCGTATGACCGATAGTCTATCGATACCTGTCCAAGTCTTCGCTAGTTGCGTGTTGATATCATTTTCGGTAGATGAGACGCTGCTTCCGAGGTAGGTGAATTTGTCCTTAAGTTTCAGAGATCTACCATTTAATGTGGAGATACCGCCTCTTTGATTAAAGCACATGAACTCTGTTTTATCTAAATTGACATGGAGGCCTATGCTACCTACTGCTCGTTCCAGACTAAGCTGCAGGGATTCGGCCTGGGTGGGCGTATTTGTTCGAAGCGTTATGTTATCAGCGTTGTCCGCGTCCGTAATCGTTCATACGGGGTATCGTCTGTTTCTTGCCTTTGCCAGCGTAAAGCCATTTTTTTTTCATTAAATCTACCGACGTTCGAAGCACATAGTCTAGACAGATAATAAACAGATATGGGGCTAATGTGTCCCCCTTCAGCACACCTACAACAATATCAAAGAAGCCTGTTTCTCGATCTGGTGAGTGAACATTTACTTTCGTGTTTTTATATAGCATCATTATGGTTTCAACATTTTCTTTGGGGAGACCGGAGGCGAAAAGTATTTACCCATCTTCCGTCTGTGTATGGAGTCAAATACCTTGGAGAAGTCTACAAATAATAGTGTTGCCACGAGGTTTTTTTATATGAACACCTTCCAATATTTGACGGATTGTTAAAATTTGTGATGTTATGGATCATTTTCTCCGAAAGCTATTTTGGTTTTTTCTAAGAATTTTCTCAATTTCAGGTTCAATATGGTTGAGTAGCAGAACATTGTGAATATTGACCGCTATGGAAGTAAGGATTATACCTCGGTAGTTCTTGACTATTCCGTGGTCACCCTTCTTGGGAAAAAGGAGGATGCAGCCCTTTGTCCATCTGTATATTGCGTTCTGGTTATATACGGCATTGAAGTATCATAGCAGTATGTCGTCAAATTTGTTTTCCATACTTCTGGAGATATTTCTTCTTCAAGACCTGCAACTTTCTTATTTTTAATTTTTCTTAGTACTACGTCGAGTTCTACTTAAGTAAAGTGTCCTAGTTTGATGTCGAAGGGATTACTAAAGATTTTCATGATTGGTCCATCCGTGATTTTCAGGGATTTTCAAGCAGATTCTTGAAATGTTGTTTCCCCAGGTGTATTTGTTCTTCTTAGCTGGCAGTTTCAGTTCGTCTCTCGCGGTGCTATTCATTCTACTCACCTCATTTACTGTATGCCATGCCCTCCTAGATTGTCTATCTTTAACTAAGCCTATAATCTTATTGATCTGCTCTTGGATGTATTCTATCTGTTCTTTTTTATCTACGTTATTTAGTTCACTTTGTACCTTCTTAAGTTTCTGAACGTTGGCCTTAGTTGGGTTTCTTCTATTGCATAGGGATGCAGTTTTCACGTCGTCATGTTTTTTCTTAACTGCGAACGTCTCCCAGGAAACTCAATATTTGGTTCGTATGGATTCAGCTACCGCTTCTATGTGGGCATTGAAGAAATTCGTATATTCGTCATTCGGGGTAAGTGTTTCTGATACCTCTAGTAGTGCATCAAATTTGTTTCTTAGTGTTATCGTATATTAATTGCTAATATCCATACTGTTAAGCATGGACCAGTCATAGTGTGCGGTTGTAGCTGTTTGCGCCGGATTCCTGCGTAGGTTCAAAGGTATCTTTGCCGCGACAATTCGGTGATGGGAAGACACACCTTCAAAAGAGGAATATGCCTCACAATTCAATGCACTATCAATCCATTTCTTATTCATGAGGATAAAGTCTATCTGTGCTTTAACGTTATTTAGGTATGTGAAGGTCCAAAGTTTAAACTTTTCTTTTCTGAAATTTTATATTAAGCCATGTCAATACATTTTCTAGTGTAAAGCCCATTAGATGTTCTCCATTTGTTTGTCTAGTCATGTAAGCTGAGTTTCTTGTTTATGTTTTTACCTATTTGTGAATTCATGTTTCCATCAATGATTAGAACATTTTGTTTGGGGATACTAAAAACAAGAGAGGATAGCTCATTATAGATGGCGTCGAGGTCCGTTTCATCACTAGTATTGATAGGGCTGTAGCAGATGATCGTTGTGCTGGGTTTGCCGTTAAACGTGGCTACCATTATCCTCGGTTGTATTTCCCTGACAGTATATATATATATATATATATATATATATATCGGGTATGAGAATTTGTAGATTATTATTTGCTTCGTTCGGCCGGTAGTAGTCGGTTTTAGGTCCTGATATCTGACTCCAACTGTTTGCATATATATGTGTGTATACATAAATATATATGCGTTATATATGTATTTACATATATGTATATGTATATATAAGTAGATATATATGTATATATATATATGTATATATATTCATATATATGTATGTATATATATGTGTAAATATATGTATACATATATATGAGTGTATATAAATGTGTAAATATATATGTATAAGTTTGTATGTATGTATGTATGTGTTTATCTATATGTATATATATTTGTGTTTATATATACATGCATACATACATATATATATATATATATATACGCACATATAATTATATACATTCACATATATATACATAATATATATGAATATATACATTTATATATATTAACACATATGTACAGATATAAATATATATGTACATATATATACATATATGTATATATACATATACATTAATACAAATTTCGTTGAAAATAATAAACATTTTTTGTCTATATATTTTCTTGTTGATCCTTTCATATTGCCGTATTGATTTTATAATATTCGGCGAAATTGGTTGATGTATCTTCCATGATTGTTTATTTCCCAAGTATTTTCTGCCTGACTCAAATTAATACATATTAAGAACATGCAACCCAAACTTAACAGAATTAATTTTCAAACCAGTGTGAATGTACTTAAATGTCTTTAGCTAGTGACTCTATTCATAGAAACAATTTTAAAAGTAAACGCTATACACTGCAACGGCACAGACGCTCTTCTTCTTACAAAGTAGTAATGTACATACAAAAGTTACATCACTTTTGTAATAGACCCTCCCCTGATAATGGCCCAAATTTGCGCAGAAAGTACTTGGGAAATAAATAATCATGGAAGATACATCAATCAATTTTCGCCGAATATAATAAAATCAATACGGCAATATGAAAGGATCAACAAGAAAATATGTAGACAAAAAATGTCTATTATGTTCAACGAAATTTGTATTAATGAAGAAATGCTCCCAAAATATACATACATATACATATATACATGCATATATATACAGACATATATTCAGAGGAAGGAAGTTACTTACCATGTAAAGATATACATTTACATACATACATACATACATACATACATATATATATATATATATATATATGTGTGTGTGTGTGTGTGTGTGTGTGTGCATATCTATATATGAACATTTATACTTATAAATATATACACTCATATATAAAGATATATACGTGGTGCCCTTAATAGGTTTCCAGACTTTTTTGTATGGGCATTTAAAATTGTCGTAGACTCTTGAGAATTCAGTATGTTATTGCTATACATCTTATAAGATGACAGACCAATTTTTATGATTTCAGGTTCAAATCAACAGCTACAGCACGAATTGGAATACACCCTACTAAAGCCTGATTGTCACAGCTGGTGACTTTCAAAAATGCAATCAAGACGTGAGGAAACTTTAAAAAAACGATATGCAATAAAATTCTGTTTTAAACATAGAAAAAATGCCACAGAAACGTATGGAATGCTTCAGACTGCTTTTCAACCATCTTGCATGAATCGAGCATCAGTTTTTAAGTCGTATAAGTTATTCAAGGAAGGCAGAGAGTCTGTGAGGGATGATCAGAGGTGTGGGAGGAGTAAGGAAGTCAATACACCTGAGTTGATTGGCCAAACGGTTAGGGTTACTATGTTGAGGTTTTAAGGGAGTTCAGGTAGAGGTTCCGTCGGAAGAGGCCAGCACTCTTCAAGTCGGGTCAGTGGCATTTCCACCAGAACAATGCACCAGTCCACAACTCCATCGTTGTCACAGACTATTTGACCAAGATGGGCATCAAGACAGTTCCTCAGCCTCCCTATTGTCCAGACCTTGCTCCCTGTGACTTTTGGTTATTCCCTAAGCTCAGAGGCTGTCGTTATGAGACAATTGAGGAGATAAAAGAGGCTGTGACGAAGGTCATTGACACGCTCACACAAGAGGACTTCCATAGGGCCTTCCAGAAGTTGTTGGAACGGTAGAACAAGTGCATTGCAGCCGGGGGAGATTACTTCGAAGGGGACTAGAGTTTCATGTGTGTACTATCAATAAAAGTGCCCATACGAAAAAAGTCTGGAAACTTATTTGATGATCCTCGTATATATATATATATATATATATATATAACTAAAATATCCAGTCAGTGTCCAAGGACAGTAGGTATAGATTATTCTTTACATAGAATATATGAGGGTAATCATGAGAGTGCTCAATGTATGGCTATTGTTAGTTCCCTATTTATTCTCTCGGGTATAACAAAATTCACATTCAGAGCGTATATAGTACAATTTAATGGAGACTCAAACTCGGTTAAGTCGTCTCTGCGACAGGAGAGAAGCATGTAAAGAGTCATCAGACGAGACGGATAATATAGCAATAATATTCTCCGCCGAAATAAATTTATTATGACGACTCAACCGAGTTTAAGTCTCCATTAAATTGTACTATATATATATATATATATATATATATATATACACTGTCACACGTTAGGAATATTTCGATACTTGTAAATACGTCTTCCACAGAAACAAAATAATACGAAGATGTATTATTTATATTACGAACTCATAGAGGTCGGTTTTGCATACATAAAAGAAAATATGAGGCCGGAAATCCCCCGAAAATTATAAGACAATAAGACAAGATAATTTTAACAGCAATAATTTTATTCTCCCACCTGCGGGATTGAACTAGGATTGTAATTTATAAAATTCCTAAATTACATAACTATATTTAGAATTTTAAAGGGACGTTGTCAATGAATGATTGAGTAAACATTTATTTACATCATCATCTTGGCATAAATATTATTCAGTTTCATTCTTTCTATGGTTTCTTTGTTTTTTAATGGCATATCAATCTTTGTAGGTTATTTAATGCCAAAGCCATTCTCATAGAAGAACAGTAGTGGTACTATTTAACCCATAGCTGGGTATTTGCCCGAAAGTGAACGTAATAGCGCAACTGGAGTACGAACTCGCGTACTACGATTCCGCAGTCCTTCGCTTTAACCATTACACCACGAGGACACCCCTATTCAGTTTCAGTTCCTTGTGAAATGTCATCATCATCATATCGTGCTGGCAGCACGGATATCCCTGACCCTCTCTCGCCACTCCTCCCTATCGTTCATCGCCCTAGGCAGGTCTTCAGGACAACAACCTGTATCCTCACATAGCTGCTGAATGTACGTTCGTGCTGGTCGTCCTGCTTTTGCGCGGCCGTGTGTGGGGATCCATAAGAGTACATCTCTTATGAGTTCATCTCTGCTTCTCCAGCAATGTCCTGCATGTCTGGTTCGCCTAACTTGAATAGTTTTCGTGATAGGGGGCAGGTGGCCGTACAGTTGGTGTCTTGTGGGGTGTTGCTGCCAGGACTTGTTCAGGATTGCACGCAGCATTCTTGTGTAATTGCCATCTAGTTTCTTCTCCAGCCGTTTTGTTAGCGTCCATGTAGTGCATCCATATAGCAGTATCGATGTGACCGCTGCCTGGAAGAAACTGCGTTTCATTTTATCGGTTAGGTCTGATTTCCATATAGTCGATAGCCTATTGATAGCTGTCCATGCTTTCGTTAACCTCGTTTCGATGTCCTTTTCGGTTGATTCGACGCTGCTTCCTAGGTACGTGAATTTGTCTACTAGTTTAAGAGGGGTTCCTTTTAGAGTGGAGATGTCCCCCGTTTGGTTATAGCACAT
This sequence comes from Sepioteuthis lessoniana, assembly GCA_963585895.1. Classification (NCBI taxonomy): domain Eukaryota; kingdom Metazoa; phylum Mollusca; class Cephalopoda; order Myopsida; family Loliginidae; genus Sepioteuthis; species Sepioteuthis lessoniana. The sequence continues at coordinate 67,548,800 of OY757937.1, forward strand.
ATATTCCGTTTTGTGTGCATTAACATGGAGGCCTATGCTTGCTGCTGCTCGTTCCAAACTATGCAGAAGTGTTTCGGCTTGGTCAGGTGTATTTGCCAGTATCGCTATGTCATCGGCGTAGTCGGCGTCGGTAATTGTTGTTGCGGGGTATCTTCTGCTTCTTTTCTTCGTCAGTTCGAAGCCATTCTCTTTGATTTTGTCAATCGATGTTCTAAGTACGTAGTCTAGACAAATGATAAAGAGATACGGAGCCAGCGTGTCCCCTTGTAGTACTCCTGCTACAATGTCGAAGTATTCTGTGTCTCCATCTGGTGATCGTACTTTTCCTTTAGTGTTTCTATAGAGAATCGTTATTGCCGCTACGGTTTCTTTAGGTATGCCGTACGCTAGTAGGATTTGTTCCATCTTTCTTCTGTGAATGGAGTCGAAAGCCTTGGTAAAGTCGACAAATATTAATGTCGCTTGTAGGTTCTTTGCCCGTACACCTTCAAGGATTCGCGGATGGTTAATATTTGTGAGGTCGTAGATCTATTTCTTCGGAAGCCATTTTGGTTTTTTCTAAGTATGTTGTCGATTTTGGGTTCTATTCGGTTTCGTAGTAGGGCATTGTAGATTTTGGCAGCTATGGATGTAAGTGTTATGCCTCGGTAGTTTTTGGCTAATCCGAGGTCCCCCTTTTTAGGGAAGGGGAGAGGTCAAAGTCATTACTTAGCTGGTATTTTTGCGTTTCCAATGGAAAAACCGATATGAACTCGATAAGTTTTTTTTTCTCAGTTCTTGGAAGAGTTCCATTCTACCCTACGTGGTTGAAGTTGTCTTTTTAATCTTTCTTCGTCTTCACAATTCCCTTTCTTTTCACGCCATTTTCTCGCTTCCTAGAATTTAGACGTTGAGTTAATGAGATTCATTATCTCTGAATTTTTCTTCAATCATCTCTGTAATTGATTCTTCCTCTATTATCTCAGTAATAGATGAGATGTTGGTCAAACTTCTACACGCCGTCTCTGCAACTTCATTTTCAATCATCTATGCGATTGGCTCCATCATCTCTTATCTCTGTAATAGACGAGACGTCAGTCAATCATCTCTATGACTGAATGTGAGATCTCTGCCATTTGAGAACAACCGATTCCTTCAGTGTCTAGTTGTCGTCTGATTTGATTAATCAACTTTGTGATTCGTCTTTTAACGTGCGATGATTAGAATCTGTCACCCGATATGTTTCATCTAATCGTTAACTATCTCTTTCCCCAATTTGAATATGAGATTATATTCAAGGTTGAATAAAAAAAAAGTCCTGTGGGCAGTTACTTAATTTTACGTTAAAACGATCCTGTCTCACATGATTTTTAAAAATATATCCTTACTTGGATTTCCGGCTTTTAAGTTGAGACCGGTTGACCTCATTGATTGTTTCACTTCCTCTTTTCTTAAATTTGTGCCTGACTCATCCTTGTACTTTTCGTTTGTTCATATTTTCGTTTGATTTGCTTTTACTGTTCTGATAACACATTCATATGACAATATATTCACGTATATACATATTGTGTATTTGGGCAGCAAGTCAAACAGGCTTTGTTAAAGACAACCTAATATTTCTTTCTTCGTGATTTTTAAGTGAAGATGTTCAACTCTTCTTGTTGCTTATGGTACATCGGGATCAAGATGATAGAAAAAGTGTCCCATATTTTTCACCCAACCACTTTCAATCATGTCTGTGGTTGTCCTCAGGAGAATTATTGATTGTGATGAGTGTTTGTTTGGTGTGAGGTTTATTTATTTGGATGTTTTTTTATAGTTAGTCAACCCAGTTAGGAGGGCTGCTAAGATTAATTATTAAATATGTTTAGTATATTGGTGCCAGTGTTAAATGATATTTTGTTTATATTAGGTTCTTATTTTATTTTTAATGCATATTGCCTCAATGATTTGTAGATGATTTTTATACCTATTTATATAGAGTGTTCTTGCATTGCCAATGAGAATTTTTCGTATATTTTTCTTCACACACACACACACACACACACACACACACACACATATATATATATATATATATTAATTAGCCAACCGTAGTTGAAGGTGACCTGAAGGCTCCCTTTTCAATAACTACTACACCGAAATGTAGGGAAAGGCGCTACGCCTTTCCCCGGTTTACTCCACTTATCCTTGATCCGTACCTTATAATGCTAGGTGCTAAGCAAAGAAACATCAAGTACTATTTTTGAGTCTTTGGTATGTTTCGACCTAGGATTGAACCCTGGTCTTCTGGAACATTGACGAGCACTAATAACAAAGCCAACGAGCTGCATATATATATATATATATATATATATATATATATATCCTCTCATATATGTACATTTATATGCACACACACATATATATATACATATATATACATATCTATGCATATATATATGTATGGAAAAATGGTAGATTTTAGTAAATCTGACAAGAGGATAAAAATAAGTAGAAAAGTGGATAGATCAAACACTTACAATGGGTTCAGATGTAATATTTCGTTCTTTATTTACGGAAGAACTTCTTCAGACTCTGTGAATGAAGAACGAAATATTGCTACTAAACTTGTTGTAAGTATTTGATTTATCCACTTTCCCACGTATTCTTATCAATACATACATACATACATACATACATACATACATACATATGACGTCATTTAAAACAACAAACACTGATTCCCTAATTAAACGGCCAACTTTTTCTTGTTATAAAAAATTTCCCCTAGGTTTTTGTATTTTGCTCTTTTAAATATCCATCGTTGATTTAACATCACTTATATCATCCCACATAGACCTGATGATGTTTCATTAGAACCGAAACGCTATAGTGTCGACTTTACTTCTCAATAAATCTCTCCTTCTACTTGGATTACCTTGTTATCAATTTTTCTTTACATACGTACATACATACATACATACATACATATATATATATATATATATATTGTTACGTGGGGTAGAAAATAGGAGAAATATATTTTTTATGTACATTGCAAGGTGTGTTTCATTCGCCCGTATTATTCCGAGACGAAGAATAAAATTGGAAAAGGAGGCGCCAAATGAACCTTTTCTAATCACGCATGATTCGAGGCTAAAGGAAGAGAAAAAAAAATAAAAAAAGAGACGGCGACAAGAAATGGAATTGCAAGTCAACCCCTTTCCACTTTTTACCCATCTCAGCTAGCCTTGAACTCTTGGAGTGAACTTTGGGTGACCTTATCAACCACGTGTTCGGCCCTAAGAGTCAAGGAAGGACTTTTGGTTTTTGACTGAAAAAGTGACTATATAGCAGTAGCGGTTTTGACTTCAAGGTGTCGACATTCATCCCTGGGTTCTGTTTCACTACACCCGAAATGTGACTAAGAAAAAGTACAGCAGAAAACTAACTCCTTGTGGCAAGCTTCTTCAAGAAAAAGGAAAGAAGTGAAAAAAAAAAAAGAACAAAAGAGAAAAAGAACGAAAGAAAAAAAAAGGAGATTATTAACAAGTCCTAAACCCTCAGTGAGTTTTGTATTTCTTTTGCCTCTCTGCAAATCTGTTTATTCGTCTCGGACTTATATATATACATAGTAACAATAGTTTTCCATCCCCTTTTGTTCTTAAAGCCTTTTTTTTATATATTCTTATTCTTCCCTAAATAAGTTGTTATTGTAGTAATAAAATTTTGTTGTTAAATCTTCAAATTGTGTTGTGTTGGTTTTGTGAGTGCTTGTCGCTTATTCTACTGTGATTTACCGTGAGTCTTATATTGGAGAAATTCCCTTCCCATAGTTCACCCTTTTTTTTATCGAACCTTGGGTCATTCTCGCAGTTATATATATATATATTTTTATTCTCGTTACGTGCCTGTTTTCGCAGTCCCAGTGAAAGTCGGTTCGTAACAATATATATATATATATATATTGAGATGATAATAACTATAAATTTGTTACATAAATCTATGTTGCATATTTTCTGTAATGCACCCAAAGAGAAAGACAGTGACACTCTAGATGGTTAACACCGTCAATTAATCAGGTGAGTACTGGGAAGAAGAGAAATAATCAAGTTGCCATAAAATAATCAAGTTTTCATAAAAATGTGAGTTGCTAAAACACCCAGGGGGCTAGCATAGGATTAAAGTTCTTTCTTTGTGGTTAATTTGTATCATTCACGTACGACCAGCATCACTCACGGTTCATGGAGAGTAAAAGTTCTGATCAATATGAATCGAGATTAAAATTTTCGGTTTTTTAAATTTAATATTTAGATGCAGACGTTTGTACACCTGAACAGCTTATATCGGGGTGCGTGGATTTATTCGACTTACCACCAAGTCAGATTTGACATGAAGTGATTTTATAGTGGGGTGGGAGCTGGCACAAACTAATCGAGACTCTTACAGTCACAAAAATTGCTTGGTCCTCTTGGCATCCCTCATTTGGGGGCGCCTCAGATACCAAGGGATAAACTTAGCCCTACCAAGCGGGTATCGCTTGGAGGAAAGTCCACTTGGAGCCAGGCGATGAACTTAGTGACGCCCACCTGGAATTTGCGTCAGGTGGCCCCCAAAAACAAAGGGGTGCAATCTTGTGTAATTAATAATTATATCAGGGACTCAAGCACATGGTCAGCAAAATACTTTTCTATGACACACAGTTAAATAATTTTTTACACTAATATTTTCCATGATCATTTGTCTCCCGCCCTTGTCATGTTTCTCCCCAGAGAAGGGTAGATATTTAATATTTCAGTCACTTTAACTCCAAAATCAAAAACTAAAAAGCAAAAACAAAAAACAATTGAAATAATCCAGTTTTATATAAATTAATAAAAAAACAAAACATTCTTAATAATAATCTTAATGAAATTCTACATCGGCTGCTTCAAACAACTACTGTGGTGGAGGATTGACTGAGAGTGTAGAAAATTGTTTGTTTCATAACGTGAGAAGGAGCAGAGATGGCAATTCATATTAACGTAGACAGTGTATTTGAGTTTACTGACAATTAACACACACACACACACACACAACAAAATATTTGCCCAGTCGGCTGGGGTTGTAGAATGCACCGACTGCTTCTCTGCAGAAGGGTAAGACCCCACTCCAGTGAGTGTCCTAGATATGACACTAAACAATCTGATGGTGAGGTTCCAGTGATGCTGGAGCTTTGGGGAATGCGGAGGACCCCTTCATTGCCATCACTCCCAGGTCCACTCTGGCCAGGAGTGGTAGCACCTGATAAGAGTGGTAGCACCTGATAATCTATGGGTTAAATAGAACTAAACCGGGGTTTCTTGATTTTACTGTTTCTTGCATTTGAACTGTGTATTTATGCTAAAATGAATGGTTTAAAATAAACTGTTTTAAACTGTGTACTTATGCTAAACTAAATTATCTGAAATAAAACTGTTTTGACATTTAATTCTGTGTATTGCCCACTTTGCTGGGGCTGTAGAATACACCGACTGCACCTCTGCTGAGGGTTAAAAAACCCTCCCAAATGAGGGTCCTGGATACGACACGAAACAATCTGATGGTGAAGTTCCAGTGATGCTGGGGCTTTGGGGATTGCGGAGTACTCCTTCGTTGCCATTACTCCCAGGTCCACTCTGGCTCGGAATGGTAGCACCTGATAGGGTCCTATCTATGGGTTGAATTGAACTAAACTGCATACTTATGCTAAACTGAATTGTTTGATTTAGAACTGTTTGACTATAATTGAATAGCTTGAAATAGAAATGTTTTTGACAATTAAACTGTGTACTTACCTTTAAAATGCATACTTGTGCTAAACTGAATTGTTTGAAATGGAATTGTTTTTGACATTGAAACTCTACTTTCGCTAAACTGAATTGTTTAATATAGAACTGTTTTGACATTTATCTGTGTAAAGAAAATCTATACTTATGCTAAATTGAATTAGCTGAATTAGAACTGTTTGACTAAACTGAATAGCTTGAAATAGAAATGTTTTTGGCAATTAAACTGTGTACTCATGCTAAACGGAATTGTTTGAAATAGAACTGATTATTTGTTTTAAAATGGATTTGGCATTAAATAACCTACAAAGGTTGATATGCCATAAAACCCAACCAACCAACAAAACATGAGGAAATTTGCTTTGCTTCTCAACGTAAGTAGTATTTGATTTGTCAATTGGAATACGGAAGGTGAACCTGAAATGACAGACAACACACATAAATAGAACATAATAGAAAATATTTGAGAGCGGGACGTTAAATAAACAGAAATTATATCTTCTTTTTCTTTAAATATGATAAAACTTTGAACTTTGATTTTTCTGTTTTAATAATATTTATGGTACAAATTATTGCAATTTACCAATGAAGTACAATAAAATTAGGGAAAAAATGGAATTTACCAAAAGTAAAAACGCAATTAAGGAACATTAGAAACGGAAAAATTGTCCTCCTACATTTTGAACTAATTCTCATATTTTAAATGAGTATTCATTTTGATGAAAAAATAAGTCATCTTTATTACAGATTAGCATGATAACTCGTAGAAATCACGCCCCTACTCATCTCACTTTTGTCTTGTACCTCTCCCCAATGACGTAATGGCACTCTCGAATCCTTAAATTTGGGACTTCAGGCTTATATAATAAAGTGATGGTCGAGATGAATTAGTGTCAATTCTCGATACTTTTTGATGGGTAGTTTGGGGGGAAACACAGGATTATGCCAGGGCAACACCCTTCATACTCGTCAGACACCCTAGCTCCAGTTTCCTAAACTAAAAATTAATCTCAAAATGAAGACTTGAGGACATGGAAGACATAAAACCAATACGACGGCATAGGTTCCAACATTATCAAAAGAGCAATTTCAGAGGTGGTTCTGTCTGGCTAAGCGAAAGGGCAGGGAAATGCATAAAAAATAAATTAGACAAAGAATGCGAATGGGAATGCTAACTTTAGCTACCTGAAAGAAAATCGTGTCTATATTTCTTAAAAAACAAAAACAACCAGTTCCATCAAAGTAATTTATTTCAAGAGAAATAAACTTTACAAAATCCGGCTTTGCATATTTTCCCCTATGCTCGTCGAAAATATTGAATTTAAGATAACAAAAATAACATACATTCAAGTAACGACAATATTATAACCAAAAAAAAAAAAAAAAGAAGGGTATAAAAAATATTATGACAGATTTGCTCGAAGCAATGCCGTCAACCACTTACTGTTAGTTTAAATTTTGCTAATGATAAAATACCATTCTTTGGTATTTTATGTCAAAGTTCTTTTTTGGGTTTGTTCTTTTCTCGGTGTCTCCTTCTTGTATAGAATCAGCCAAGACAACCGTGTTCTTCTAGTTTCTTGCGTAGACTTGTTGAAAACGAAGTTTACTATTTCTTTAAGTGAACTTCGAGTAGATCATCGCTCCCTTCTCCTTCCTAGAGATGAATATATTTCTGTTTCAACCCGAATTTTCTTTTGTTAAGTCTACGAAGGCATTTACCGAATCTGCTGACCGAGTCAACGCTTCTTTCGGGTCGGCAAAATGTCCAACTTTCTTTTGAAGGGGACAGTATACCAAACCACAATTAGCCTGCAGTAGGCTTATTGTTTCAACAAGTAACAAAAAAACCTGTAAGGAAAAGAGGCTTAGCCCAAGCAACTAATAGGCCTATTTGCTCAAGCCACCTTGATAAAGAAAAAACTGCCTAAAGTCGAAGGCGAATAAACAAGAGCTTACAAAGCAAAAAGAGCGAGCATAGCAGAGCCTTCTGTTCAAGTCTGAAAAAAAGGAGATCATTTGGCGGTTCTCACTTAAATAACAGTAGGGGTGGGGGTGGGGGTAGCGACACAAACCCAAAACAGCCAATCATATTCAAGCAGATATTAATTGCCGGATTTACAAATCCCAACAATATTTATCAACCCTCTCCGTACAAGTAGGATATGGTACAAGGTTATTATAAAGTGGGGTTTAATAGGTTTGAATTCAGAGTTTTCCTTCTCCAAGACCAGTTGCCATACTAAGGTTAAAGAGACAGTCTGCCCTACTATTTGCCCATAGCTAGAGGGAGAACAATTGGATTCATACCTTTCCCAAACGTGTTAGCGCTATAAAGATATATTCTTAAACCTAATTAATAAGACAAAGAATAATAGTGTCATAAGTTACTTTAATTTTTGTCATGACTCAATTTAATCAAGAGGGGGGAGTATTGCACTTTGCGCTTTACACGGGAGTGTTTTGTTGTGTGGGATTTTGTCTGGATTTATCTATCTCAGTCTATTCAAATCGGGTCCTATCTATGGGTCGAATAGAACTAATGTCCTGGGGATGATACTAAACTGTATCTGATGATTAGGCTCTCGTCCTGCAGCATTAGGGAATATAGAGTACTCCTTCATTACCATCATTCCCAGGTCCACTCGGACCCCGGGTGGTAATACCTATTAGGGTCCCATCTATGGGTCAAATAGAAATATTTAATCATTTTCTATACTTGAAACCGTTTAACTGTGTGAATTATTGGTATTACATACCAATACTTGAAACCATTTCGCTGTGTGCAAATAAAACTATTAGTGTAAAATAGCAATAGTTGAAACCATTTAATTGTGTACAAACAAATTATTATTAACTCATTTAGAAATAAAATTACCTGCAAACAATTCACTTACAAATCACATTATATATATATATATATATATATATATATATATAAGATATCCGACTGACGTAAAGTAGGCCGGGTTTCGATCCAAGCTTAAAACATTTCACGTGTCTAGCCCCACTGAAGAGTTGTGATACAACGAAACAGCCTGTCTGTGGATTATATATATATATATATATAACGGGATTTGGCATTAAATAAATATCAATGATATGGCATTAAATCAGATAACTTAAATAACCTCTATTCAAATTCTTAGCTTATTCACATCAGTCTATCTATTTCAGTCTGTTTATATCTGTCTGTCTCAGTCTGTTTACATCTATTTCTTTATCATGTGGGTCTACATGCCCGTGATGTATACTTTATGCAGTCATTAAAAAAATAGTATGTACACCAAGAAAGGAATTTACCTTCGTAATTAAATGTATGTAGACTAAAATCATGCATTCAGAGCCATTGCTGTCTACTTGGCTGCCTTAGAAAGTATAATTGTTCTGTGATGACTCTCGTCCAGTCACAAAAAAAACAAAAAAAACGCACAAATATGATCTTTAAACTGAATAAATATATTTCATATACTTTGGAAAGACAATAAAATAATTCAATAAAATAAACCTAACTAAAATATATCATTAAAATATATTTATAAAATCGTGCAGACAAATGGCAGTGTAGGAAAGGAGAGGGACGGAGAGACAAAAATTATTTGTTTCATCAAAATTATGTATATTTTATATTCCTTTGTTCATAATTGTCTAATGGTGCTTTATCTTTTTAGTTGGGTTCGTTCATTCAGGGCTTTCTCATTCACGACACGGGAACTCGTCAATTGGGTTTAACCGTTCATTATTACAATTTATCAGACATCTCACAGAGTCAAAATATAGCACAAGACCGTTTTATGTCGAGGGCCGCGCACGAATCGAGACATGCGCGACATGTGCAAAAATTCTTGGGGCCCCACAGACACCTATCAATAAACTTGGTCTTTCAAGCTGGTAAAGACCTGAGGGGATTCCCACCCTCTGGTGCCAAGGTGTCATAGAATGCAAACACAACCGACCAGCGCAAATGCCAGACGGCCGTTTATAACTAAATAATATTAAAAAAAACAATGGTTCTCAACTCGTGATACCCAGATGTAACAAAAATCAGTATTAAACATCGCAAATAACAGAATTGGTGTTTATGGTAATTATGAATCAGGATTTAAAGAAAAACTATTTTGATGCCCTCTTTCTGGCGTACAATGCCCTCCGTACTATGTGTGATGCTCTTGTGCGTTGAGGCAGTACTATGTCTTGGGATTTTCCCCAATATGAAAATAATGTTCTGTCAGTGGGGGTTAGAACACGTTGACTGTATCACCTGTCGGGGGATAAAACCTTCGCCTCCAATGGAGTGTCCTGAGTATGACACTAAACTAAATCTAATAGTAAGGCTTTAGTTCTGGAGATCTGGGAAGTGTGGACTACCTCTTCATTACTCCCAAGTCCACTCTTACTCAGAGGAGGTAGTACCTGTTAGGATCTGGGTTAAAGAGATCTATTTAAAAATCATTTGTAATGTGTGCAAAAAAAGATGAATAAAAGTAATTCATTGTTGGGTTGGTTGAGGTCGGACTGGAGGTTTGGTGGTTTGTCCAGCGACGACGACGGGACTCTGGGCATCTAATACAAATAATTCTGCCGTACTGCTATTGGTTGCCGTTCTATATGCGTGCTCTATAGTCATATTTGCATAGCACGTGTGTGTGTGTGTGCAAATATACATATTCATAAGCCGGCGGTGTTACGTCATCAAAACGTCCCCGAATAATATTCTTCCACTACCATACACCCATAAGAAACAAATACACACAAAACAATGTAAATAAGAACGTATAATGATAGCAGGAAATAATCCTAGACGGGATGAAACGTCGTTAAAAATCAATCATCAACCAATATAAAAATAGGTACAAACAAAACTGAATGAATAGACAATAAAATCGGGTTGAATCGAATCAGAAAACAAAAAACCTTTCTGTATTTATAATCAAAAATAGACTCAGTTATTATTCGATTTATGAAAATAGAAACAATATCCAAAACGTTATTTTATGCACCGAGAAAAAAATTTTTCCACAAAGGTAACTTATACAAAGTAAAAATATTTCTAAGACGAGTAGCAACAAATATACGAAACAGAAAACTTGGATAAAGCCATCTATCAATATTGGAGTGTGTTAAAGTTTGTTTTGTTTTTTCAGTTCAAATAAATGGTAATGATTCTTGGAATGGTTAAAGGTTAATTCTATTGAAGTCCAAGGTGTGTTGAAATAGTGGGGCTCGATCAAAGTATAGAGAAAGGTTATATCAAAACTTTGACTATTAAACAGAATTGGATTGGGAAGAAATTATGCCGAACGTGTACCGTTGAACCCCCCCCACACACACACACACACACATAACCATCTAAACGTTTTTGTTTTGGATCGTTCTGCAAAATTTTCTTTGGAATATAGCATCGATTAAAACTAGACTTTCAGATTTTGAACAAGTTTTTAAAAAAAAGTTGCCCGTTTAATTTTTAGAGGGATCGGTCCAGTTTGCTATGTTACTTTAACGTCGAACGCCATTTTGTTACGTTTTTGTTGACGGTGTTAAACCAAACAGTGTTCCGCAGCTTGTTATGGTTTTCAGAAAATTTACTCGAAACTGTCTGTCTCCCTCATTTCACACTTGCCAAATTGAATTTATTTCTAAATTTTACCAGCTTTAATGTAATTCAAAATCAAATTCCAAACAAATTAACACATGACACTCCCCCTCCTCTACCCCAACACACAACAAACACACCAAAGGGCCGTCCACAAACGCACGCGTATAACGTCTCAAATAAGGTAGTTCTTTCAGCAATGAAATATTCAATTTTACCTGTTGTCGCTTATGTTGGGCAAACAAAGAGGACTATGACCTTTTCACATCGACCGGTATGCTTCATTATTTCGCATGCTCTATTTCTTCTTCACGTTGTTACTCAGTAAACTATAGATGCATTATCCAGAATAGCCGACCAATTAAAATCTGCAGTAATTTACAAAAATAAAAATTATATAGGAATGTAATATTTACATTCACCATTCAGAGAAAAGTAAGTTTCAATCGTTTTCTTATTTTTATTTATTATTTACTAAATGATTAGGAAATTTTCATAGTTACAAATCGGCTATAAGCCATAAATTCGACACCTTCTTAGGAATCGAAGAGGGATAAACAATAGAAATATGGCCGTAACTTGAAGCGCATTTAATCTGAGGGTTGTTGGGGCGTAATGTTTAAAGCGCTCGACTCCGGCTTCGAAGTCAGCTAGTTCGAACTTCAGTCGCGCTGTTACGTCCACTTTTAATCTAATACCCTTCGGAAAGTGGTTGCGTGTATTTAGTATTTAAGTTCCCCACAATTTTATATTGAAGTTTGATATAGAGTGTTTACAAAAAGGTAGAATAGGCACATGGAAAAAAACAAATGAATGAAGATAACCAATCAGTGAAGGATATGCAACGGCGCGGAAAAAAGAACATTTAAAACAAGGCGACGAACAAAACAAATTTATATATTATAATAAGACAAATATTGATACATAAAAAATATTGCTAATTCTATTAATAAAATAATAGTGTGTGTATATGAGTGTGTGTGTGTGTGTGTGTGTGTGTCTAACACAACTAAACTACAAAAGGATTACATATTTAAAATGTCTTTCTTTTTACGGTTGGAAACAGGCGGTTTCTCTGAGACTGGAAAGCGTCTCATAGTCAATGTATATGAATGTCTGCGAGGCCCATCCATGTTGTTGCTTTTCACTCCTGTTGATTCACACTGGAGGGAGTGTGTTGCCGCTGCGAAGAAATTGGGTAAAAGAGAGGAAGAGTGTTTGAAAATGACGTATTTATGGAAAATACGCGTCTTGGAAGAGGCTCCAAACGCAGGACGAAAATTTACGCGCGGACGTAGTTTTACGCAGGTCACGTGGTTCTCCAGGCCAATGGTTTCCCGAGATTGAATATGTGTGCGTCCGCCATCTTTGTTGTGGGAACAAGAGGCATACCGCCCAAAACGTGTGTCTTAAATGACACAAAACCATCTGATGGTGAGGCTCTAGTTCTGCAGCTTTGGTTAACGTGGAATACTGCTTCATTATCATTACTCCTTGGTCCACTCTAACCTGGGGTGGTTGTAGCTGTAAGGGTTCCATCTGTGGCTCAAATAGAGCAATTTAACTGTGTGCAAACAAATGACATGTTAAACTGAATTATTAATATCAAATAAAAATACTTGAAACCATTTAACTGAGTGCAAATAGATTAGCTCTGGTTTGTTTAAAACATTATCCACGAACAATTTGTTTACAAATAATATGTATTTAATACATGTATAAACGGGATTTGGCGTTGATATGCTATATAAACCAACCAACCAACCAACCAACCAACCAACCAAGTGATAAATTTTCTAAAAATATATTTCGAGACAGTTATTTTATTTTTTTCGAGAGTTCTGGGACAATATATATGAATATCCTCAAATATATATATATATATATATATATATAGAGAGAGAGAGAGAGAGATTGGTTTGTTTGATTTGTTGGGTTTTATGGCATAACAACCTTTGTAGGTTATTTAACGCCAAATCCATTTTTATGTAAATAATCAGTTCTATTTCAAACAACTCAGTTTAGCATAAGTACACAGTTTAATTGTCAAAAACATTTCTATTTCGAACTATTCAAGCAGTTATATATAACAATTCAGTTTAATGTAAGTACAGTTTCAATGTCAAAAAACAGTTCTATTTGAAATAATTCAGTTTAGCATAAGCACGCAGTTTAAGTGTAAGTACGGTTTAATTGTCAAAATGTCAAGCTATTCAGTTTAATCAAACAATTCAGTTTAGCATAAGTATGCCGTTAGTTCTATTTAACCCATAGATAGGGCCCTATCAGGTGCTACCACGCCGAGACAGAGTGGACCTGGGAGCAATGGCAATGAAGGGGTGGTTCGTATTCCCCAAGGCCCCAGCATTACTGGAACCTCACCATCAGACTGTTTACTGTCATATCCAGGACACTCTTTGTGGGGGCGGGGTCTTACCCCTCTGCAAAGGTGCAGTCAGTGTATTCTACAGCCCCAGCTGACTGGGCAAGACACAGAGTTAAATGTCAAATAGTTTTGTTTCAGATAATTCAGTTCAGCATAAGTACACAGTTTAAACGTCAAAACAGTTCTATTTCGACCAATTCAGTTCAGTACTAGTACGTAGTTCAATGTCAAAACAGTTCTATTTTAAACAATTCAGTTTAGCATAAATACGCAGTTTAAATGCAAAAATCAGTATAGTGAAAGAAGCTCGGTTTAGTTCTATTTAACCCATAGATAGGACCCTTATCAGGTGCTACCACTCCGGGCCAGAGTGGACCTGGGAGCGATGGCAATGAAGGGGTACTCCGCATTCCCCAAAGCTCCAGCATTGCTGGAACCTCACCATCAGATTGTTTAGTGTCATATCAGGACACTCGTTGGGGAGGTCTTACCCCTCTGTAAAGGTGCAGCCGGTGTATTCTACAGCCCCAGCTGACTGAGCAAGAGAGAGAGAGAGAGAGAGAGAGAGAGAGAGAGAGAGAGAGAGAGAGAGAGAGAGAGAGAGAGACTCTAATATATATATATATATATATATGTAAACAATACTAATTGTAATTCATAACCGTTTAAAAATGTACTTCGTAGCTAATTTCTCCTTGTAGCTAAATGGTTAGAAACTTGGCTTGGTGTTTCAGTCAACCGGGTTTCGATCCCAGCTACGGGGAGATACTGTCTAGCCACACTGATGAGTTCTGATAGAACGAAACAGATCTGTCTGTGGATGACAATGTGTATATATGTATATACATACATATATATATATAACTCTAATACACACACACACACACATATATATATATATATATACACACACACACAAAGTTCGTTCAAAAAGCTCTTAGTCTCACCCAGATTTTAGATGTTTGTTGCATCTCTAACTTTTTTCATTGGCTTCACCTGCACAGAAATCTGAATTAATTTTTCAGTTATGACCCTTCTTTCTGATCGTGACTTAAAACTTTTTGAACAACCCTTGTATGTATATTGAGGTTTTTTGGCTTTAATTAATTTTTTCACCAGGCTTTATTTAGCTTCAAAATCAGCTTTTAATTCGACAACCTAAAAAAACAAAGAATCTATACTCTCGGCACGCCTAGATGATAATGATATAAACAATATAGTATACCATTAAAACAATTCTAATTCAGTAGATTAATTTACTCGTCATTCTATTTCACTTATTTAATTATTTTCATTACATCGTTCCGAGCGCTATACTCTTGTTGTGTGGGGGGGGGGAGAAAGAGAGAGAGAACATTTCGGGCTCTATACTTTTATTGTGTGTGTATGTATGTGTGTGTGTGTGTGTGTGTGTGTGTGTGTGTGTGTGTGTGTGAGAGAGAGAGAGAGAGAGAGAGAGAGAGATAGTTTGTTGGTTTGTTTGGTTTTATGGCATATCAACCTTTGTAGGTTATTTAACGCCAAACCCAATTTTATGTAAATAATCTGTTCTATTGAAAACAGTTCAGTTTAGCATAAGTACACAGTTTAATTGTCAAAAACATTTCCATTTCAAACTATTCAAGCAGTTCTATGTAATAATTCAGTTAAGTGTAAATACAGTTTTAATGTCGAAAAACAGTTCTATTTTAAATAATTCAGTTAAGCATAAGCACGCAGTTTAAGTGTAAGTACGGTTTAATTGTCAAAAACATTTCTATTTCAAGCTATTCAGTTTACTCAATTCATTTTAGCATAAGTATGCTGTAAGTTCTATTTAATCCATAGATAGGACCCTATCAGGTGCTACCACTCCGGGCCAGAGTGGACCTGGGAGCGATGGCAATGAAGGGGTACTCCGCATTCCCCAAAGCTCCAGGACTGCTGGAACCTCACCATCAGATTGTTTAGTGTCATATCCAGGACACTCGTTGGGGGGGGTCTTACCCCTTTGCAAAGGTGCAGTCAGTGTATTCTACAACCCCAGCTGACTGGGTAATACACAGATTTAAATGTCAGACAGTTTTATTTCAGATAATTCAGTTCAGCATAAGTACTCAGTTTAGACGTCAAAAACAGTTCTATTTCGACCAATTCTGTTCAGCACTAGTACGCAGTTCCAATGTCAAAACAGTTCTATTTTAAACAATTCAGTTTAGCATAAATACACAGTTTAAATGCAAAAATCAGTATAGTGAAAGAAACACGGTTTAGTTCTATTTAACCCATAGATAGGACCCTTATCAGGTGCTACCACTTCGAGCCAGAGTGGACCTGGGAGCGATGGCAATGAAGGGGTACTCCGCATTCCCCAAAGCTCCAGCATTGCTGGAACCTCACCATCAGATTGTTTAGTGTCATATCAGGACACTCGTTGGGGGTCTTATCCCTCTGCAGAGAAGCAGTCGGTGTATTCTACAGCCCCAGCCGACTGGGCAAAAATAGAGAGAGAGAGAGAGAAATAGAGAGAACATTTTGGGTGCTATGCTCGTATTGTGTGTGTGTGTGAGAGAGAGAGAGAGAAAGAGAGAAAGAGAGAGAGTGTGTGAGAGATTCTAACCGTTTTAAAAAGCAATACGAATTACAAAAACTACGTATTTTGAAGCAGAGTAAAGCTTGTTTTCCCTTTTTTTACATGAATATCTAAAAAATCAATGTTTAATGTTTAAACACTTTCTCTTTTTCAGTGAATGGCATTTCTATACTTGAAAAGCAAAATCAACTTATAAAACCAAGAAGTTTGATTTGTTTCATCAAGCAAAAGCAAAATTTGACCGAGAATCGGCAATTTTTTATATTACGCGATGATATCAATTTTTCTTAAACATTTAAGATATTATAAGCCTCTATTCTTCAACCCATAAGAAAATCACAAATAACTAAGAAACACCCACACATTAAGCGAATGAAAATCATTAAAACGCAAACTTTAGAACAAATCAGTTAAAAAAAAATTAGATAAGGGATTTCTGGAATCTGATTGGACAGAATAATCGCGCGTGGTTGTTTTTGTCTGCGTCCGTACAGTTGAACTCCAAAATGAATTTTTTAGGATACGATTTCCCGCGCAGAAATAAAATCTTTCATTCGGAACCGGTCACGTGATTAGGAGATGTATTTATTCACGATTTCGACGGCAACTAACACAGACAATAACACAAGGCGAAAGACAGCAACACACAGTCAGATATGCGAGAACTTTTCACACAGAAGCAACACATGGCCAGCAAACAGAACGTGCTAAAACTCGACAAAACGCCTCCATAGTTATGACGACACAATGGCAGCTACATCGACATTCTAACAGCGACCAAAATTTCACTTCATAACTCTGATAACTGCGAGTTCACTCGTCCAAAAATCAACATTCATAGTCGTGACGAAAGTAAGTTTACCACTTTTCTATCTGCTTATTTTCTTATGAGATCGCCCAAGTCAGATTTCATGTGTCTCCACCCAATACGCACATACATTCAATCAGCAGTCAAATATACTCCGCTAATATGTGCTTTCATTCACACACACACACACACACACACACATTATACTAACTTCTTACCAAGAACATTTTTGAACTTTTGATCTTTCACGACCACAACACATAAAAGCACGAAAAAAAAAAAATACAAAGGTTAATATGTATATGAATGTTTAACTAATTCAATCTGGTTTTCTTCTTATCGTTTCTTTACATTGTTCTTTTATATATTTGTGTTGTATTTATGGACAGGAGATTCGGATATAGTTTTTACTTTTCAATCCGAGTAGACTGACCACACAAACGATGTATATGTAGTCAATGTGCTGTTCTGCAACTTCGAGAAAAGCATGTAAAAAGTCATCTCTGACGAGACGGAGAGTATTATATATATATATATATATATATATATATATATATATATATATATATATATATATATATATATATATATAAGGAATGATTTTGATTGGTTAAACAATGGGTCTTTGATTTACAAATGAACGTTTACAATAACAATAAAATGAGGAGATGCTCCGAAAAAAATGCCTCTTATTTATTTCCATAGAAACTACAATAGATACACGGAGCTCAATAACATTGTGGAATAGAGCAAGTTTTCAGCTAAAAAAAAACGTATTTTTCCCCGCAATGGCTGTGCATATTAGTTGGTGATGAAACTACGCCTGAATGCCGTGCTTGTCAGCCACTCTGAAAGTAATGTCTTCTATTTAATCATATTGGCCCACGACATCAGAAATGGACGTTGGTGGTATGGCAGTAGAGGTTAAACCTTGTCATCAATAATGCTTGAGTTGCTTTTTAGCTTGAGCAACAGTTTGACAAAATGGCATTCAACGTTTAAGGTGAGTCGTTGAATTTCTCTATGTGCTGAAAAAATACACTTACTGACATTTATCAACGCTTGCGGAACGTTTACGGAGACCAAACATTATTTCTGAGTACATCTAAGTGGTTGATAATGTGTTTCAGCTATAACGACAGTTAGGGAGAAGTTACGTTCAGAACAGTCGTCAATTCATGAAATAAAGGGCATTTCAATCTTAACGAATCATGCCGGTGAAAGACGGGCTACCTGGACAACGTTTTCCTAACAATGACACTGGTGAAGAATTTTACGCGTGTGGCATGCGAGCCCTAATTGCACAAATGCATAGCCAATTATTGTGACTGAGTAAAAAATTTAGTTTTGTAGCTGAAAACTTGTTCTATCCAACCATGTTACTGTCCTTCCTCTGTGAAAATTAATAGGACCATTACTTTCGGAGCGTCGTACATGTACACTCACAACTTACCAGACATTATATCGGATAAAGGAAAAAATTGAAAGCTTGGTCTTGTGCGGGGGGGGGAGGCTTCCCCAGGTTATACCTGCTTGAGTTAAGTTGATTGCTCGGCACCTGAGACGCTCCAAAAGCTTTCTCTGACCGGCCGCACACGAATCTCGATTTGTGCGTGTACCCCACTTTAAAATGGCCTTGTGCCGCATTCTGGCTCTGTAGGAGATCATATAAATACACACACACACACACACACACATTTATATATATATATATATATATATAAATATATATATATACATACACACTAGACATGTATTAGTTTGCCTATATGTGTACATATTATGATTAAACCCTACATTGAAATGGATGTAGTAATTATTAGAAATATAGTTAATTATTTCAACTTGATACATATTCATCATTTTTTGAAGTGGTAACCGTAAATACTGAGAAATGTGAGTGGCTGTTGCTAGGTTACGCCCGAATAAGCCAATGAGAAAGGGTTCAGAAATTAAAATTATACTATGGAAAAGGAAAAAAAAAAAAAGAAAAACTGTTGTTACTGAATAGCATGTGTTATTTCTTAATTGCTTATGTTGTAAAAATATAGAAAACGGCTATTATTCCTTTCAAACTTTGCTTTTATGCCCTGGATGACACTATGTTAGACCAAATTTGTTTCTGGGTAGGATGTGTTATTTCTTAATTGCTTATGTTGTAAAAGTATAGGAAATGGCCGTTTTCCCCTTCAAACTTTGCTTTTTTGCCCTGGATAATACTATGTAGCACAGATTCTCTTTCTGGGTGGGATGTGTTATTTCTTAATTGCGTACGTTGTAAAAGCATAGAAAATAGCCATTATTTTCTTCAGACTTTACTCTTGTGGAATAGGATCCCATGAGCTTTGGTGTCGACAACTTGAAGGTTTGTCTTCGTATATTTGTCGAATCTGAATACCAAAACTTACCGCCACAATTTGTAGAGAACGAGGAACACAATTCGGACTCTTGTAACAAAGGAAATGTATTATGGTTTAATATTTGTTTTAGAGCTTTAGGGAAAGTGGAGAACCAATTTTATTGCCATTACTTCCAGGTCCACTCTGATCCTGAGTGGTAGTATCTGTTCGGGTCCTATCTATAGGTAAAATAAAACTGTTCAACCCTTTAACTGCGTGCAAATGACTTGATGTTAAGCCGAATTATTTAGCGTTAATCACAATACTTAAAATCATTTAATTGTGTGCACACAAATGAACTTTGTTCGTTTAAAAATAATGTCACCCACAAACTATTCGTTTACAAATCATGTATATTTAAGAAATATATGAATAAACAGGATTTGGTATTAAATAAACTACAATGGTTGACATGCCATGAAGCACAACCAACCAACCAACCAACCAACCAACCTTTCAAACTAGGTAAGATGGATGGGCAAATTAATTTAGTAGCTAATCACTTCACCATGTGACAGATAATACGAGGTTACATGGAATCAGTGACACGCTTCAAGTAACCGAAAAAAAGTTTTGTACTGTAGTTGTGAGAATTATGTTAATTCAACCGTAAAACAAGCAACTCAGAAGCAGGTCACGAAAACCCATTTGATAATGTTATGCACTAAACCTTATAAATAAAAAAATATATAGTATTGCTCAATTTTTATCTGCAAGGGCCCGAAGACACCTCATAATTATTTTTCTTGTCTTGTTAATAACTAAAACCAGTAAAAGTTTTTAACTTACTGTTGGGGTGTCCCCTGTAGATGGACTCATCCTCATGTGACATATACCAACTGAGCTCTCTTCTCCGCAGTCGCTGTCGCAGTCTCGGTTGCAGTTTCGGACTTAGTCTCGGTTCTGTCTCAGCGAGTCGTTCCCAAGTGCGGTAATATTGTTAAGCTGAGGAGGGGTTTCTCCCAGCTACCGTTTGTGTATGTATTATTTGCCTTCAGTATATTTCTTATTACTTATTTCTGTGCCGTGTCATCATTTGAACCTCCCCTTGACCACAACACTTACCAATAGTAAGTAAGTAAAGTTGGCGACCTTAGTTGAGGGTGACCCGAAGGCTCCTTCTCCAATAGCTACTACACCGAGGTGTAGGGGAGGACGCTACTCTATTCCGTGGATTGCTCCACTTTACTCTTGATCCTTACCTTATAATGCTGAGTGTTAAGCAAAGCGGCATCAAGTATCATTTTTTGAGTCTTTGGTCTCCCGGATCATTGGCGAACACTCTACTCATTAGGCCAAAGGCTTGGTTGAGTATCAGGCTCTAAATAATAATAATAATAATACAAGGAAGACTGATTCCAGGGGCCAAAAACAATACAGACAACACAAGCATCAACAGAACAAAAAATAACCAGAAAACAAAAATGGGAAGAAAAACAACTGTATGGACATTTCAAGCGACAAATAAACGAAATCTCGCACGAGAAAACTTGTTACATAATTGAACGGCTCATAAAAAATTGAATGAATAAAATAGATAGATAGATAGATAGATAGATATGAATAGAATGTGATAGATAGATATGAATAGAATGTGATAGATAGATATGAATAGAATGAGATAGATAGATAGATAGATAGATAGATAGATAGATAGATAGATAGATAGATTCTCTGGGTTTTTGAGATACAAACGGGTCAACTAATCCCGGCCAGAAGACTAGACCCAGTGTTAATTAACAAAAGAAAAAAAAAAGAAAAGAAAAAAAAGAACTTGACGTTTAGTGGGTTTTGCCTTTCCAGCGGACCAGAGTGAAAATAAAAGAAAGTGAAAAGATAAACAAATACTTGGATCTTGTCGGGGAAGTCAAAAGTTGCAGAGCATGAGAGTGGCGGTAATACTGTAGGGGAAGTGAGTGAATGTATTTGTTGTACCCGATAATTTAACGTTAAGTTTATGTATATTGAATAAGGTTTAATATTTCCCACAAGTTTAATGTTGAAGATAGGTTTGAAAGAGAGTGTTTTAGAATTAAGGTAGAATAAGCACATGGATAAAATGGTAAATGAAGGAAGAAAGCATATGCAACAAATGAGTAAAAGATATGAAACAAATAAATGTTGTAAAACGGCGTGGACAAAATGAACATTTAAAACAAGGCGACGAACAAAAACAAATTTATATATTAAAATAATAAAATTTACATTGATACCTAAAAGAATTACTAACTCTACTAACAAAATAATAGTGTGTGTGTGTGTGTGTGTGTGTGTGACAAAACTAAGCTACAAAAAGAATTGCAAGTTTAAAATGTCCCTTTTTTATGGTTAGAAACGGGCAGTTTCTCAGAGACGGGAAAGCGTCTCATAGTCATTGTATATGAATGTCTGTGAGGCCCATTCATGGTGTTGATTTTCTCTCCTGTTGATTCACGCTGAAAGGGGTGTGTTGCTGCTGCGAAGAAATTTGGTCAAAGAGAAAGAGGGTGCTTGAAGACGACGTATTTATAGAAAATACGCGTCTTGTAGGTGGCTCAAAAACGCAGGACTTGAATTTACGCGCGCCGACGTAGTTTTAAGCATATCACGTGGTCCTCCTGGCCAATGGTTTCCCGAGATTGAATATTGAGCGTCCGCCATCTTTGTGGGAACAAGTGGCATACCGCCCAAAATAATTTATAGGAGTGTAAAGTCCTATAATACCAATTGTAATTGGTGAGATTTGAATGGTCCCCAAACGATTGGAGGAAAAACTGGAAGGATTGGAAATTAGAAGAAGAATTTTAGCGATGGTGATGTTATTATTAGGTTTTAGGTTTAAGTTGGTTTTACATTGGTTATGTTGGTATTACGTTGGTTGTGTTGGTATTACTTTGGTTATGTTGGTGTTACGTTGGTTGTTATCCCCTTGCTAAATGTTGATGGAAAATAAGGGTGGTGGAGAAGAACGAAGACGTCATTAGGTTTTGTATGAGGGTTTTAATGGCAGCATGAAGTAAAGGGTTTACGCTGGTATGCTGAGAGTCTCGTAGGGAGGAAAGAAGGAAGTTGTTATAGTGTATCATCTAATTTAGGATCTTTTGGTTTAGAAGAATAGACGCAAGGGGTCCATAAACTAGATGGCTCTCCTCATACTGTATGATGCTGCTGCCGCTATTCAAGAGCAGACTGTAAAACGTCTGTTCCTATTGAAGATTTCTGAGGAAGAGAGTGTTTCTCGGGCTTTTCAATTTTTGGTGCTGCTAGGAAAGATGGTTCGGGCTAAATAGGACAAATCATCCTGATTGGGAGAAAATATTCGGCGTTCCTAACGGTCAAATTAAATTACGCGCCAAACAAAAATACAAGGTTCTTTCTGCTACAGAATCGAGACCATCCATACTAGAGCATTGTTCAGATCAACCAGAATACTGAGAAGAGTCCTGGTGACCTGATGAGATTTGCTATCTCTCAACTCTAGTGAAAGATCACCATCTAATGCAGGTATTAAAACTAACCAGGAGTAAAAATCATTATCGTAGCTTTCATTTTTAGATTAGTTGTCCATGGTTGATAATAGCAGATTTTTATTTGGGTTCCTTGGCTGTGGCGAAGATATTTAGCCGAGTACCCACTTACCAAGGATTAATATCAGCATTTGTATATGTATGATGTACTAACACTGAATAAACGGAAGGAAAGACAAAATAAGCTTATTTATACATACAGAAAGAGTTAATATATACATAATTTATATCAAAGGGCAATTGAAAAAAAATACGCAAACGTGTCCCAACCGCGAGGAATATGCACATATTGATCTGTAAGCAAGCAATATGTAGAAGGAATACAAAAATGGAAAAAAGTCTGACTTGAGATTGAAGAACGGTAAAATTATCAAGCCCTATTGGCTTTACTGTTCTATGGCTGGAGACAGCATCTCTGCTGTTCAAAGAACTGAGGTAAAAGAGAACGAGAATGGATTCCTAGGAATGTCATGGGACTCTAGTCTGTCAAGCCACCGAACAAAGATGTTTGCTTTGACAAATCATCAAGGGATAAAAGAAAAGAGAAAAGAGAAAAAACAGAAACAATCTGCTTCACACGTGAACACATCAACACAGAAAACGAAGTAAACTTACCAGGTTTATTTTATAACAATAAAAAATAACCTCCGTTCATTTTTAATATATCAAAACATAAGTGTGTATGTGTGCGCGCGCGCGTGTGTGTGTGTATTCTTTTTTTTCCCCAAATCTGTTCCAGACAGCCATACTGTAATTTTTTAGTGCGCTTGTTGGGTAGCCCACACAGACCGCATTTGAATTTGGATTTTACTTTTAACTGAGGCCGAAATGACATAGAGGCGACGATTTTTTTTATAATAGAAAATATAGACTTTTTTTTTTCTTTTTGATATGACCGAAGTTGTCGTGGGAGAGGTCATTTATATATTGTTTTACATACCCCAATAAAGGAGGTCAATAAAAGAAGGACAAAAATAATGAACGAAGTCACTCTTACCAAAGAAAAAAGACAACAAAAACACAGCCAACCTTAAAACGATAATTGGCGCCTCTTCCAAAATTAAAACCCTCTCCACTTGGGTATTATCAATGTAACAGAACTTGAACAAGAAGCTCGATAAATCATCGAACCCATTAAGTAAAGCTGTCGACCATAGTCGAGGGTGACCCGAAGGCTCCTTTTTCGATAGCTACTACACCGAGGTGTAGGGGAGGGCGCTACTCCTTTCCCTGGATTGATCCACTTTACCCTTGATCCGTGCCTTATAATACTGAGTGTTAAGCAAGGAGGCATCAAGTACCATTTTTTGAGTCTTTGGTATGACTCGACCTGGGATTGAACCCAGGTCTCCCGGGCCATTGGCGAACACACTAATCGCTGGGCCAATGTCCGGTTATCTAACCCATAAAAATGTAAACTGATGGGTTATTTAGTTGAAGTGAAAGACATTGAATAGAAAAAACCTTTGTAATTGACAGAAGAAAAAAGTAAAAAAGGAGAAAAAGTGAAATCTAAAAAAAAAAAAAAAAAAACACGACGTAGGTGAAGGTACAAGTTGGAGTAAAAAGTAATTGCTTTCCTTTGAGGGATATGTTGTTGAGCGAAGATTATTACTCGGTTCCCACTCGTAAAACGTTCGCTCTGTCGATGGGGCTTAGAATACGCTGACTGTGTCCTCTTCGGGGTGGGGGTAAGACACACGCAAAAAAGGGGTGTCCTTAGTATGTGATTCAACTGCATCTGATGGTGAGGCTACCGTTCTGAGGATCACCACTTCATTGCCATTACTCTCAGGTTTACTCTGAGCTGGAGTGGTAGAAGCTGTTAGTTGGTGGAGATGAATTAGAAAAGGAAAGGTCAGATACGTGGTCATAGAAGAGAAATCCTATTCATTTTGTTGTCGATGCAACAATTTCCCTCTGGACCGGTCTCAAAAAATATCCCCAACTTTTGTATGATCGTCTTTCTCACCCATAGCGAGAGTTCTCGAGATTGACCTTTCGTTTGATGGTCACACATCTGAGCATCAGGATCACTTATAGTAAAAGGGGCTCACTACATTACACAGACCTTTGCTCTGAAAGGTATAACTATCAAGACAACGTGTTTTTCATACGCACAACCCTTAAAACATCAACAGAAATGCTGCGCTGATCAAATTAGATCAGTCCAAGACTTTTAATAGGGTTGAACTTTGATTCTTGGAGACTGTTTTTTTTGCGACTGAATTCAAAGTGAGCTTTAATTGTTGAACGCACCTCTCGCATGCATCCCCGGAATGAGGTAATGAGTGAATGAGTTAAGATCGTGTGGGAAATGACTCGGGCCATACATCTCCGCAGAATTAAAATCTTCGGTCGCATGATCGTCTGGCTCCTCGTTGTGTTAACTTTCTTTACAGGTCGAGTCGAAATGCATGAGTCTTAGATGGTTTCACAAAGAAAGAACAAAGCGAAAACAGAAAATTGAATAAATGTTTAAAGTTCGTGTGACATTTCCCATCGAAATTTCTTAACTAAAAACTACACATACACACTTTTCTTTCGCAGGTTGGGGTCGAATTCAGTCCTACGCGAAATCCTGTAAGTTAGCGATACTACTTCGGCCAGGTACTCCACCTACGTCGATGACTTGACTGCGTCGAGAGCAACAAAGTCAGCAAATAAATCAGATTTAATGAAATGGTGACAAAGGCCAAGATTGAGGGCGATAAAACTGTTGGCTTGAACGAAGGACCGTGCAAGATATTCGGCATCCGATTCAGCCTCGGCCTCCAGCTGAAGAAGAATTGGTCCAAGGTGCTGGGAAAGATCGAAGCTGCCTGCCTTCTATGGCAGGGGTTTCCAACCTTTTCGGCCAGAAGACCATAAAACAGTATGGTCATAATTTTAAAATGACAGAAAGAAAACTCTGATAAATTCACATAGTAATAATGATAATAATTTATCAATGAGAAATCTGATATTGTTTGTAATCACAAAAAGATGCGATCTCATGATTAAATGAAGAAATTAATTGAAGAAGCACACCAGACAAATGATGATTTGACAGTCGCAAATGTAATGTACACTTGGGATACTTCCTTTTGGAGAACGACTGTTCACAGTTGTATGTAATACCAAACATGTTCACTACTTGCTAGGTGTGATTGATAAGGTCAGGGAAACGTCGAGATGAAACCACGTGGTCATTATAGAAATCGAGGCAAGCAAGAATCTTGGACAGCAAATCTCCTGAACACTGGAGATCACCGAGTTCCATTTGAAATTTTAATCGCATTTCGTCACAGTCAACATCAAAAAGCGAAGAGAAAATTTTGAAAGTTATGTGAAAGGTCGCACCAATGGGCCTTGAGTGTCGCATGTGACCCGTAGGTCGCGTGTCGTCGACTTCTGATCTATAATTTCTAAAGGGCCTTTCCTTAAATGCCTGTTTCGCATATCTATTTCCTCATCTTTTTACAGACTTTTAGCTTTATTCACCGATCTACTTCGTCTAAAAAAATCCCTGTTACCTCTTCTTTTGCGTTTCAGGGCGCCTGAAGTGCGTCGTGAGATCTGTTACTTCTTCTGTCAGAAGGCGTCAAACATCAAAATGGTACTCTCTACGAGTTTATTTCCTGAGTATGACGATTTAGGAAAGATGTTACACTATAAGTTCCTCTGCTCTTGGGTGCAGGTAGATGCACTAGTGTACATATGTAAAGTTGTGAGTTTGGGTATATAAGTATGTGTGTGTGTGTGTGTATGTGTGTGTCTGTCTGTATAGGGGTAGGCATATGAGTATGTGTATAGGTAATATCTATGTGGAGTTAGAGATATTTGTGCCGGGGGTGAGTATACGTAGACAATATATGTGCATGAATATGTTTGTGTGCAGTGATAACAAACCGGCTCATTGGCCTAGTGGGTAGAGTGTTTGCCAATGATCCGGGAGACCTGGGTTCAATCCTAGGTCGCGTCATACCAAATACTTTAAAAACGGTACTTGATACCTCCTTGCTTAACACACAGCAATATAAGGTACGTATCGAGGGTAAAGTGGAGCAATCCAGGGAATAGAGTAGAGCTCTCCCTTACACCTCGGTGTTGTAGCTATTGAAAAGAGAGCCTTCTGGTCGCCCTCGACTAAAGGGACACAACTTTACTTTACTTAGTGATATCAAAAGAATAGTAGATGAATTGGGAGAAGTGAGAATGATTAGTAAATAAGTATTTTCAGTGGAGATGGTCAGATCCGATGAAGTTATGTAAAGATAATAAAATTAGCCGAGGGCCTCCCTTAAGCATTTTAGGTCTCACTTGAAAGAGTATGTCCTGAAGACATACAATCTGGGTTTTTTTTATGTTCAGTTTTTTGGGTGTTCTATTCTGTGGAGAGGTGCGTAAGAGAAAGCACCTCCATATATGCAGTTTTTACATACATAACAGTTTTAGGGTCTCGTCAGTTTGCAGAGGGTCTTCGGGTCGACTCCATGGCATTGTTGTGTTTGATTATTATAAAATATCAACCTCAGGTAGCCCCCTAAGTCTTTGTCTGCTTGCAGGACTAAGTTTATTGCTTGGTGCCTGAGGCGCTCCAATAAGGGGAATGCCGATGGGGTCAATAATTTTAACACCTGCCACGCATGTCTCTATTCGTGTGCGGCCCCCATCATAAAATGGCCTTGTGTCATATTCTGATAAATCACAGTTTTAGGCTTTAATCCAGTTAGACACGTGCTAGTGGACAGACCTGCTGCGAGAGAGTAGTAGACCAGTTCAGCTCGGGCAGTTGGGATCGAACGGAAACAGAATGCAGATGTGAAAGAATGGATTGGGGTTCACGCCCCGCTGCCCACAGGGGTCGAGCAGAGTTAAAAGTGGAATAAGGGGAAACTTGCATGCAGTCCATATTACCACAGCAACACCTAGAGCCAGTTTTGCGTTATAGTCACACACCCTTCCATAAAAATGAATATCGAAATTCCTTTTTTGATCTTTTTTCTTCCTTTTGTGATACTGCCACATGGTTTGTGCAACTTAGACCCAAGCCAGCAAAACAACTGAAAAAAACACATTATGCAGTGAAGTGCACGATCGGCTGGGTAGTTATGTCATAATGTCAAGAAAGCAAATCTGTGCTTCCGAAGTGTTCACTTTGGATAACAGGAAGGCTTGATTTAAAACCAGTTCTTCTTCAATCACGAGTCTCGACACGTTCTAAGAGCCTTCTCTCAAGCATCTCTGACTCCCAGCCATTGTCGGACCAGACATTAAATTGATTGTTAGTGCGAGGGGCAGTGATGGGAATTTGATTCAAGGGTTCGGTTTTACTAAAAGTAGTGACATACACTCACTGTGTAAACTAACTGGATACATTATGATTCGGATGCAAAGAAAGTTGATTGGCCTCAAGATCAGTTCGCTTTGTAATAATGCTGTACTGCTGCAAGAAAAGAATCGACACTATGTATTTTGTGATATTTTGTCACCAGCTTTCACAATCGGTGATTCTGGCGCTCAGCTGTGTGACTGTCAAAAAAAAGGTTACTCACGAGAACTCTAGCGGTAGG
The DNA here is from genome assembly GCA_963585895.1 of Sepioteuthis lessoniana. Taxonomy (NCBI): domain Eukaryota; kingdom Metazoa; phylum Mollusca; class Cephalopoda; order Myopsida; family Loliginidae; genus Sepioteuthis; species Sepioteuthis lessoniana. Next base: position 67,577,387 of record OY757937.1, read on the forward strand.
TACGAGAAACGTTCACGCACAAGAGTTGCGGACTTTTGAAAAGGGTCAGTGAGTTGGGTACCGGCTGAGCGACAAGTACCGACCTAAATTTTGGAGATAGTAAAACTGATCCCAGCTACCATTAAGAGTAGGTTGTGATCTATTAAACAATAGATATTTCGTTTATAGACTCAACAATACCACTTTAGGTTTTTCCGTTTTGGAGAACGGTCTGGAGGAAAGTTACAACTCCAATGATAAAATGAGTAGTATTTTTCTATGATCATGTGTTTGAATTTTTCCTTTACCAGGTATAAACTCATCAACTTTTCATTTCGTCTTTCTTTTTTTTTCAACTTTCTTCATGGCCTTTAAGCGCTACAGTTTTCTATGCTAACCTAGTATTACATCCTATCTATTAGGTTTGCTCAAACAAGAAAATATGTTTTTCTTAATTTTATTTAATTGTTCTTATATTTATTCTGGGAAGGAAGCAACATTTCACCAACTAAATGATGGGGTTTTAAAGCTGATATTAGGAAATAAAAACAAATTGATTAATCTACCAATGCCAAATGACAGCAAACAGATACTCCACTCTGTGCATTCCCTTTTATTTCACATTCCGTGTATATCAATAAGCTTGGATATTTTTAAATCGAATTCTAGAATTTGTGACGGTTACTGTATCTTTGTTCCGATGTTACATTATCCAGGAACGTCGGGGAGAATCTCCGACGACAGTACCGTACCACCCAAGCTCTAAATATTCTCCGTAACTAGTTATATTTTATTGATAGCTTTGAAAGCCCATATAACTAGCCAAGTATAGAGCTTGCGTATAGGTTTAATTTTTCGAGATACGGACGAATGAGGATGTGTCAAGGGTCGAGTGGGCGATGTGATATAAATGAACACGTGAAGAATTCCGAACCGGACAAACAATATGACGCGTGGTTGTTTTTTTTTTTCTTTTCTTTATATATGTATCTTTCTTATATATTTTATTTCAAAGAAAGTACAATTATAACAACAACAAAAAACCAAAACAAAAAGCAAAACAAATACAAAATAAAAAAAATATACAGAAATGTGGAGGACAAGTCGCTTCCAATATTGTTTGACTATGTCCTTCCAACAAGACAAAGTTCTCCTTTTTTTTCTTTCTTTTTTTTCTTTTCAACTTGTCTTAAACTCACACCCGTATCGTCTTGTTCCCTTTACAATTAAAGGGAGGGAACCTTCTCGTTCTCCTCCATATTTGTTTTCTTATTTTCTTTTTCTTTCCTTTCTTTTATCGAAGAACAAAAGTCTCTCCTCTTCATCTTTAAAGTGGATATATAATTTTAAACAAATATGTTTTCCGCCGAAACTGGCTGCTAATGAACAACTTCGAAAAATGTTTCTTTGGATATTCTTGATACGGTCCTTTATTTAGGTTACGTATATCATTTGTAATAAAATTTTTGACTAACCTTTTTCCTTTCTTCTCTTTTGTTATTTTTTTCTTATATTCGTTAATTTCTTATTAACGAGTCGCAAGGCACCATTTTTTTCTTTTACGTTGAGCCTCAGTTTCTTGCCCAACAGAGTTGACGGCTTCTATTAGGCCATTCTGTTATTAGAATTTCACCTTTCACTGGACCACATGAAAAGGCGACCTTTCTCTTCCTTGGCGAAACTCTGAACTGACTTTTTGGCCTTCGTTCTTTTTGGCGGTAAAACGTCCTCACTGCCTCGACCAATCGTATGTCTTTTCCCTATCTGGGTCAAGACCTTTGCCCCTTTTCAGTTGGTCCTTCACTGTTGCTAGGGCTCGAAAACCCTACATTCCTACATTTTAACCCTACCGTGGCCGCTGGGCCGTCACAAATTGTATTCAATAATTTTACATTTCCTATGACTTTTACAATAAAAACTAACCAGTGACAAAAGAAAAATGAAGAGTAACAGAAAGAAATTCAGTCGGACTGTTGATCTACGACAACGAGGTGAAAGAAAAGATATTAACTGAACAAAGTTTATGATTCACGATGCTACATAATAAAACGAATAAAATATTTACTATGATGAGTTATCTTTTTTCAGTTATAAATATATATGAGTTGATAAACGTAGGGGGTTTGACTTACGTTTCTTTGTTTAATGGCATATTAATCTTCCTGGGTTATTTAATGCTAAAGCTATCCTTGTAGAAGAATAGTAGTGATACTGTTTAACTCATAGCTTGGAAACGCGATGGGGTTTAAAAGCTGACATTAAGAAATAAAAAATAGACCGATTACTTTTGCCAAATGACAGCAAACAGATAATCCACTCTACTCATCCGTTGAGGCAGACTGCTAAGAGGTCGATGAGAATATCCTGTGGGTCAGGAGATAAACCTTATTGTTGTCGAAAGCTAAACTTTAAAAGTTGAACGTTGATGAAAATTAACTGATTATTATATCACTGCCAAATGACACCAAACAGATACTTCACTCTGCTCACTTGTCAATATAGACTCCTAGTGGAGGTCGATGGTGTGGGGAATTTTATAGCCCCGAAAAGCCCGGTTTATTCCTACGTTTTGTAAAAGAATAAACCGTACTTCAACCGCAGTAGGGAAATGGGTGACAGCTTTTGAAGAAGGGAGACGAACGACTTTTAGTGTAACAAAATTTATATACAACAAACAACAAACAGGGTTTTACACCAAATGGAACAAACAACGAGTATGTAAGAATTCAAAAGAGAGTTCAATGTTCTGATAGGCGGTAGGTGTATAAGAAGAGTAAGGTTAGGTAAGGTTTTGTAAGGTTAGGTTATAAGGTGTAAGGTGATGTTATGCAGATAAAATGCCTGCTGGGACTTAGCTGTGATCTTGGTTCCTTTTAACTCAGCACGTGCGTTCGTCGCTCTTGGCTCCTGGCTGGTGATGAAGGAACCAAATACGTTTGCCGTCAAGGGCTGCGACGAATGGACCTGTTGCTAACAGCGGTGGGAGTGGAAAAAAGAGGAAGAATCTTCAGTTGGAGCTCTTTTTATAGTGGACGCCACGTGACCCCAAGGGGCTGCTGATATTCGGTGGAACAGGATCACCAGTTCCTGAACAAATTTCCACAATGGAAATATCCAGTGGGTTCATAAATGCCTGAGGTCTGGAGGAGGTTGATAACGTGATTGTTGTCGAAAGCTGAACTTTAGAAGTTGAACGTTGATATTAAGAAATAAAAATTGATTGATTATTATATCGCTGCCAAATGACACCAAACAGATACTTCACTCTGTTCACTTGTCAATATAGACTCCTAGGGGGTCGATGGAAATATCCAGTGGGTTCATAAATGCCTGAGATCTGGAGGAGGTTGATAAACGTGATTATTGTCGAAAACTGAACTTTAAAAGTTGAACCTTGGTATTAAGAAATGAAAGTTGATTATTATACATTTACTAAATGACAGCAAACAGATACTTCACTCTGCTTATGCAAATTATCATTCAGTTGCTAATTGGACCGGGGATTGCTTTATCATACTGCGTTTGGAGATTTTAAAGGGTATTTCTGTAATTAAAATATTGTAATGGTGTACCCTCCTTACTTGGAGTTATATGACTATCCAAGGAGTTGATAAATGGATGGGGTCAGAAAGAGTCGATAACTGTGATTAGGTTTAAAGCAGACATTAAAGAATAAAATCTGGCTGGTTACTTAACCTCTGCCAAATGAGAGCAAACAGATACTCCACTTTGCGTATTTTTCATATTTTTAATAATAAAAAACACACCATAGTTGGTCGACTAGCAAAAATACATTCATCAACTCTATGTGGACACCTGATGCCTTCAAGAGGGCTCGATAACAGAAATGATCAATACGAACAAATAACGTGTGAGAATCAAGGGAATCCATACTATCAGTGTGTCATAATGATGAGTCAGAAACAGTCGATAAATTCGATCGGGTTTTAGAGTTGACATTAAGCAATAAAAACAGACTAGTTACTCTACCTTTGCCTATTGACAGCAAACAGATACTCCACTCTGCGTATTTTCATACTAAATTATTATTCAGTTGCAAACTGTATGACGAACTATTTTTTATGTATTTCTCCAATAATTACACACAGGTGTTAGTCGACCGCCAGTCAAATGCCAGTGAACTTCTGCGTCCGAAATACCACATGTTGCCTACTTGGCTGCCCCTAAGATTCTAGAGCGTTACTCGTCAGTCTTCTTAGGTGGGTGAGGAGTACTTGCTGCCGCTCCAGCTAGGCCTGGATCCAACTGCTTAACAGTCTGGCTTCAACTGGCTAAATTAGTGGTCGTCTCGTTCGTTTATTGATGTATTTCTGATGAGCAAGATAGACTCTGTTTAGCCGTGACCGTCGCAGCGACGGCCACGGTTTAGCCGTCTCTAAAAAGTATTTTCCGGCTCTTTGGTTGGTCGAAAAGCAATTATTTATCTTTGCCGGAGAAAAAGTCTTCAAGAGTAGTTTCGGTCTTTTTTTTTTCTAGAAGCTTTTTTGACCTCATGACCAGCATGGACTGAGTGTTGACCTAATACTTCCCCGTTTTTCTTCACACAGCTTTGACCCAGAAATAGGTAGGGGGCTTTCTTTTTGGTTGGTTGGTTGGTTGGTTGGTTTGGTTTTTATGGCAAATCAACCTTTGTAGATTATTTAACGCAAAATTCATTTTCATGCAAATAGTCTGTTCTATTTGAAAGAATTCAGTTTAGCATGAGTACACAGTTTAATTGTCAAAAACATTTCTATTTCTAGCTATTCAGTTTGTTCAAATAGTTCTAATTCAGCTAACTCATTTTAGTATAAGTACAGGTTTTGTTTACACACAGTTAAATGTCAAAACAGTTCTATATTAAACAATTCAATTTAGTCTAAGTACAGTTTCAATGTCAGAAACAGTTCCATTTCAAACAATTCAGTTTAGCATTAGCACGCAGTTTAAATGTCAGTATAGTTTAATTGTCAAAAATATTTCTATTTAAAGCTATTCAGTTTAGTCAAACAGTTCTAATTCAAACAATTCAGTTTAGCAAAAAATATGCAGTTAGTTCTATTTAACCTATCAGGTGCTACCATTCCGGGCCAGCGTGGACCTGGGAGCAATGGCAACCAAGGGGTGCTCCTCATGTCCCAAAGCTCCAGTATCACTGGAACCTCACCATCAGATTGTTTAGTGTCGTATTCAGGACACTTATTGAAGGTGGGTCTTACCCCCTCTGCGGAGGTGCAGTCAGTGTATTCTACGGCCCCAGCTGACTGGGTAATACACAAAGTTAATGTCAAAACAGTTTTATTTCAGATAATTCAGTTTAGCATAAGTACACAGTTTAGATGCCAAAACAGTTCTATTTCGAGCAATTCAGTTTAGCATAAGTACGCAGTTTAAATGTCAAAACAGTTCTATTTTAAACAATTCAGTTTAGCACAAATACGCAGTTTAAATGCAAAAAAAAAACCAGTTAAGTCAAGAAATCACAGTTTAGTTTTATTTAATTCATAGATAGGACCCTTATCAGGTGCTACCACTCCGGACCAGAGTGAACCTGGGAGCGATGACAATGAAGGGATACTCTGCATTCCCCAAAGCTCCAGTATTACTGGAACCTCACCATCAGATTGTTTAGTGTCATATCTAGGACACTCATTGGGGGGGGTCTTACCCCTCTTCAGAGAAGCAGTCAGTGTATTCTACAGCCCCAGCCACTGGGCAAGGCTTTGCTTTTGCCTGAGTTTTACGATTTTTTTAAGAGTGGTAATATAAGTAATGCCGATAAAATGCAAGTCAGAAAAGTTGTATAAAAAGTGCCCAATACTATTATAAACTAAGCAGGTTTGAAATATGAAAATTGTGTTCCAGCTGAGCTCTGTCCTAAGACGACTGTGTGCTACCCACGAAACTTGAGTGGTATTGCAAATAATTATTATTTCGCATAGCAATAGCTCTCTAAATTAATACAACACGCACACACACACACACACACACACACACACACATATATATATATATATATATATATATATATATATATATATCCCTTGCTTTCCAAAATAGTAATTCTAATGGCCGCTAAATGGCGTGACCAAAGTAGCGGCAAAGATATAACCTTCAATCTTTTCGTTCCGGCCTTGACAATAAGAAAAACGCATGAGTGGGTTCGTCTCACGACAGGTGGGGAGAGCTTTTGCCCCAACAAACCTCGAATCGTAGCACGCTCTGTTAAAATCTTTACCATCGTAGGAATTCAGTTGTTCATAGAATACAGTGTTGGTAATCTTAGCCGGTAGATTTCCAGTGGTGTTAAAATCCAAAAGTTACGTCATCCGGGCAGAAAGTTTAACTAGCAATTGGAGTATTTGAAGACATTTGCAAACGATCTTAAATGCTTTCAGTCCTCGTCTCTGATTGGCTAATTTTTACTGAAAATGCCTGCTGTTGTCGGGAAAATCTATAAATAGAAATGACAATTTTGCATACAGGTTTGGGTGCCCCATTCACTCGGCCTTGTGCCACATCTAAATAAAAATCTTTGTAAATTACAATACCAAAGAGAATCCAACACGAGTAGTACCATGCTTTGACGTAAGTCTTCAGATAACAAATTTCCTTTCATAAAGGACTCTTCAAATGATAGGATTTTTTCTTCACGATGTATTCTTAATATTTCATGTACATCCTTGCTGCATCCTTTCTGTTAAGTTTTCTCCGGGAATAAATGTTTTATTGTTAATTCATCGTGAATTGTTTTCTATTGTTTGGCTCGAGGAAATATAATACATTTCCTTTGCTTCAAGAGTCCGAATTGTGTTCCTCATTATCTACCAATTGTCACGGTGGGTGAGTTTTGGTACTCAGATACGACAAATATACGAAGACTAAACTTCAAGTCTTGCCCAGTCGGTTGGAGCTGTAGAATACACCGACGGCTTCTCTGCAGAGGGGTAAGCCCCCCACCCACAATGAGTGTCCTAGATATGACACTAAACAATCTGATGGTGAGGTTCCAATAATCCTGGAACTCGGGGGGGGGGAGATGCGGAGTACCTCTTCACTGCTATCGCTCCCCGGTCCATTCTGGTCCGGAGTGGTAGCACCGGATAGGGTCATATCTGTGGGTCAAATAGAACTAAATTGAAAACTTATGTCAAACTGAATTGTTTGAAATAGAACTGTTTTGACGTTTAACTGTGCGTGAACAAAAAACTATAATCATACTAAACTGAACTGTTTGAAATAGAACTGTTATATGTATAAAAATGGATTTGGCATTAATAACCTACAGAGGTTGATGTGCCATAAAACCAAACTAAACCAAACCAAACTTCAAGTTATCGATACCAAAGCTCACTCGATCCTATCCCTATCTCTCTCTCTCTCTCTCTCTATATATATATATATATATATATATATTTCTTATTCGAAAAATACATTTAAAATACCCCGACAAAGAGGATAAAGCAATTCCTCGTTTAATTTGTAAGTGATTGTAAATTTTGTATGAAAATGCTTAGAGTGGAGTATCTGTTTACTGTTATTGGGTATAAATGTATAATCGGTCGAGTAATCAATCGATAACTAGACTTCAGTTTTTAACCTGTTGCGGAACCGATAAATATGTCGATGAGTGATGTGACACAAACAAGGCAAAGATGACAAAGGAAAAACTGTAAGTTTAAAATGCCAAATTTTATTTGGCGTTTAATACAAAAAGAAGAATTTAGGTAAATGTGTTGGGCCAAAAGTGTAGACTCGGCTGTCTAATAGTTTTTGGCGACGGCGAATTTAGATAAACTTGAACAAGTCGTTAGTGCAGCTATATGGCCAGGTATCTGTAGATGCCCGGAGAGTCGGATGTATCGGATTTCAGAGGCGGGCTAATCCATGTCCCAGTTGTTGATTCGGCAGTTAACATGTGGTTTGGTCGATGTTAGCTTCGAAGAGTTGATGAAATTTGACGATAGTTCGAGCGGTGTCATTTGTTCGTGAACTGGTCCTTTGCTCCGTGGTTCATTGCATTTGGTAGGCTGCTGTGTCATCGTCCTCATGATATTGATGAGTTTACTACCAGTTAAGGGGGAGATAAGGTCTGTTGTCGTCCTAAAAAGGACTGTTGAGTTTGGGTAAGACTTATAACCTCAAAAGGACTGTTGAAGATCAACCTGAAAAGAACTGTTAAGAAAAAATGTCTGGACTGGTGTATCCACTGATTGGCAGGACTTCTGAATTTGCTGCTAGCGGCTGAGAAGAGGTATCCGGTCATCAGTGCTTCGAACCAGTGAAAAGATTAAGTTGCCCTTTCACCTTGGATGATATCTAATTGACTTCTCACCAAGTCAGAATGCGGCACTAGGCCATTTTATAGGGTCACGAACCTTTCGAGACTCATGCGTAGCCGGACCAAAAAGAAAGTGCTTTGTCCCTTCGGCATTCCCCATATTGGAGTGCCTCAGGCGCTAAGCCATAAACACAGCCCTGCAAAGTAGAAAAAGCTTCGTGGAACAATCCCTTAAGTCCAAGCGAATCAAATAAATAGCTCAATTCCACTCACTTGGAGCGCGCCCATGAGAATGGCATATTATATTCGTCTGATTTCGGATAGCAGCGGATTTTAGATACAGTCAGTGACTGCGGATTATATAGAGAAGAAGGTCTGTTTCACTGCCGGATTCGCATGTGTCCAATTTTGGGCAGGAAGCTTCTCTTTAATCTTTGTGTTAATGAAACAGGTCATTACATAGCTAAGAGAAGTTTGAAAATATTACTATTCAATAGTTAGAAAATACTTTCGAGACGATTCGCAGAATTAATTGTCTCGAAAGAAGCCTCCGAGTTTGTAACAGAAAATTCCATTAGCTGACGAAATAAGCGATGGAGACGTGTGGATGTCAGAGTTCGCTTCCGGTTGCGGTGGAAAATTCCGTTCACTAACAACAGAGATGACGTAGCGTTTCATAATACAAAGAAACCCGATATGATTAGCCAGTAGGTCCGACAAACCCCCAACACGTTAATTGATAACTTACTTGGATAGTCCCTTCGACCTCCCAGGTGTCGATATTGACCATTTCGGCTATTCCAGTGTGGGAATTGAATCGAATGGGCCTTGGTATTGACGACTTGAAAGGTTTTTTTTTCGTATATTTATCGTATCAGAATACCATAACTTACCACCACAATTATTTGAGTGTGAGGAACACAATTTGGACGCTTGTAGCAGAGATGTTGAATCAGTCTACTCGGATTAAAAAGAAAAAAAATTAATATCTGAGTGTCCTCTCCACAAAAAGGGTGTCTCAATATACATGGGACCCATGTGACTGTTAATAACTCTACTTCTTATAATGTTGTGTTTTTTTTTGTTTTGTTTCAGATTTGAAAATTGTATTTGATTTGAAAACAACTACTAATCCTCGATCACAATGCCTTGGACAAGAGGGAAAAAATATTTTGCGTCACTACTTATTTGGAGACAAAATCATTCAAAACTGTCTCAAAATAGATGCAACTGATTCATATGATAATGATTTATTACTGAGACAAGAAACTCAAAAAAAGATGGCATGTCCTGGAAGCTGATATAATAACGATTAAAAAAATCATTGATTTGATGTATCAAGCGCAAAGGATGCATTTTTTGCAGGACGCGTTCCAAATTACCGCCATTGCACTTGTCTCAGTAATAAATCATTATCATATTAATGGGTTGCATCTAATTTGAGATACCCTGTACAACATAAATTTATAAAAACAACACGAAGAATTTTTTGTAGACAAAAAGAAAATCAGATTGAAATAATTACACACTTAGATACATATGAAAATTTGTAATTTACAAAGTAGTTTTTTGCTTTGTGGGGTTTTGGTTGTAGGAGACCAGTAGTTAACAAGTTCAATAGTCTTGTAAAGAAATCAATATAATGTGTGCGTGTGCGTGAAGGATATATTAGCGTTATTATATATTCGGCTGCGAACTGAATGTGTGCGTGTGTGTGTGGAGGGGATAGATATATGATTGAGGTGGTTCCAAAAGAAAGTGGATAGACAAAACGATGGTTCGACTTACTTTCACCACGTCATGAATATATTTTGGAAGTGTGAAAGCGTAGTTGACTGGTGTGTTGTCATGGTAACGAGATGATGTTCGTATGTTCCTATAGCTGCCAGTATGTCATAGTTACTCGCGAGGACATTTGTCGAATGTTCGCACGTCCAGTCGCTGGCCCGATATGTGACACAAGATCGTTTTATTGTGCGGGGGGTGGGGACACACACGCATAAATCGAGATGCATGATCGGCTAGACCTAAAAGTACTCGGTCCCTTCGGTATTCCTTTACTGAAGCGCCTCAGGCGCCGAGTAATAAACTCAACCCGGTAAATAAGGAAGAGCCTGTGGGGAATACCCCCTGAGATTAGGAGATTCAGCCTAATAACACCCACCTGGTGCGAACGCCAGTCAGAAAACCAGGAACGAGACAACACTGGTCTGCTGGCCATGTGCGTTTGTTGCCGCCGAAAACGTGAATGAATAGATTTGATCACGTGACTAGCTCCTAACGAAATCTTTTTGGGTCTGTGCGGGAAATCAACCGAGCAGCAGGTTTATATGGAGTTCAACTGCGCGGACGCAAGCTAAAGCATCGCACGTGATTATTTTGTCCAATCAGATTCCTGAAATTTTAAATCTAATTTTGGATCCTAATTTCTTCACTGATTTGTACAAAAGTTTTTCGTTTTAGTCATTCTGATCCGCTTTATGCGCGTGCTTCTTATTTATTTGTGCTTCACCAATTAGTTGTAAAATATTGAATTTCCTATAGAGGAAATGTATAATGGTTTGATATTTCTCGTGCCCGTGGTGTAATGGTTATCGTCGTAGGAAATGGACACGGCGACGCGAGTTCAAATCCTGGACGAAACTGATTGCATTTCACATAGCACTAATACCCTTGGGAAAGGTATGAATCCAATTATTCTCCCTCCAGCTATGGGTAAATAGTAGGGCAGACTGGGTTCTTCAGCCTTGGTGAGGCAACTAGTCTAGGAGAAGGAAAACTCTGAATTAAAACCTGTTAAACTCCGCTTAAAAATTGACCTTGTGTCATATCCTGCCCGAGCGGAGGGGTTGGGTAAATATGGTAAATATGATATTTTCTCGTGCTAAACAGTGTGAAAAAAATCACGATGATTTTATAACAGCGTTTTTATTACCTGAGCAAACTTAATAGAATGAATACAGAAAAGAAATGAGATTTTTAAAAGTATATATTTTAGAGAAAAGTCATATCATGCCGTTGCAGAGTCATTTGGTATAAGTTAAGGGTCCTTAATGGAATAGAAGTTGTTGTGTGAAGACTTTCATCAAAGCGTAGTACCATGCATTATACGACATGAAGTTTGTTGGGACGAGAGCACAGTCTGTACGGGAAACGCATACATTTGTGCCTGCTGTTGGTTATCGAGGCAGAACTAGAGAAAGAAAGTGAGTTTGACTCTACGCCGTTTTATAGACTACTTTGGTTTCGCCACTTAGCTGTTGTTAGAAGCACTATTTGTAAGGCAAAGGATGTAATCCCTACCTCAACTCTAGGGAAGACAGACCCTTTGAATCATTAGTCAAAATTATTTTCGAGTTGCTTTTGTGTCCGAGTTGTCAGTGGTGGATCATCATCATAATTACCGTTGTAACAACAACGACAATAAAAATCGTGAATGTACGACTGTTTGTATTTAACCCCGCCCTCGATACACACGAGCAGGATAAGAGACTAGGTCAATTTTTAGGCAGGTAGAGTCGGTTTGAATTCAGAGTTGGTCTTCTCCTAGACTGGAAGCAAATTGAAACTCAAACAGTCGTGGGTCGCTGATTTCATTTTCTACGACGATAATCGTTACGCTTAGCGACTGTTCGTTTAAGCTAAGATATTTTTCACTAATATGAAATCATCTCTTAACATATCCTTTTTCTTCATGAACAAAATTCGATTGTAAACGTGCCTCACCAACCGAC
>OY757937.1:67601880-67665307 GCA_963585895.1 Sepioteuthis lessoniana
AGTTTAACCATCCGAAAGAAATAATAATCACAGGATTGCTTAGAAAAGATTCTTATTTTTTTTTTTTTTTTTTTTTTTTTTTTAGAAAGAAACTTAGTTATATATTTTTTTTCTTTGCGGTGAGCTTATAATCTTAAACTTTTTTAAAAATCCATTGTCGAAAGTAAAACAACAGACATTTAATACCTTTTGTGTGTGTTACCATAACAACGAAATTTAACCCTAAAATGTATTAAGAAAAAAAATCACGGATTTTCTTTTGTTAAACGGATTTCTTTTGAATTGAAAATTCTTTGGAAAATTGTTAGGAGTAGACGTTGAACATTTTTTTTGCTTACATTATTTTAAAGTTATATTAAGTTTAGCATTTTTTTTTTACTTCTTTATCTGAACATAAAATTGTATTTTTACTACGTCATCCTGTGGTGACGTAGAAAAAATTTGAAAAAACAAAATAAAGACATCGCTAAATATCGGCATTTAGTTTCGTTTAGTACAATGTATGGGACACATGGTGAGGATCAAGTTCATTATAGTAATAATCTGTTAGGTATGCTTGATTATGATTCTGCAACAAAGGAAACTGAAAATGTTTACCCATGTCCAAATGTATGTCGGTTTTTTTCTATTTTGATTGATTGAATTGAAAAGGTCGCAATATCCATATAAGTATCTATCTACTTCATTATATGCTATTACTGAGTTAGTGTTTGTCAATGGCCCAGGAGACCTGGGTTCAATCCCAGGTCGAGTCATACCAAAGACTCAAAAAATGGTTCTTGATGCTACCTTGCTTAATACTCAGCATTATAAGGTAAGGATCAAGGGTAAAGTGGAATAATCCAAGGAAAAGAGTAGCGCCCTCCCCTACACCTTGGTGTAGTAGCTATCGAAAAGGGAGCCTTTGGGTCATCCTCGACTAAGGTCGCCAACTTTACAACTTACTGAGCTGTAGTATACATTCATGCCTTAACCCCCCTCCCCCCCAAAAAATACCAGCAAATGTATAAATAGCTTATCATTCAGAGACTTTTTTCACTTGTCTCTGAACAGACTAACTGGTATTCGTGCCAGGTGGTGAACTTTTTCAGGGACTGCTTTCCTCCCTCCTAGGTTTTACCTGCTTTGCAAGGTTGGGTTTATTACTCGGTGCCTCAGGCTCCCCAATAGATAAATGCCAATGGGGCTAAGTATTTTTTTGACCTGCTGCTCATGTCTTGATTCGTGTGTGGCTGGCTCCTCACTATAAAATGGCATTGTACCACATTCTAGTTTGGTGGGAAATCAGATACAGATTGACTTGCTGTAGGAGACAGTTGTTCTGTTATTCCACATTAGAATATGAAAAGTTAAATGCCCTTTGCCTATTGATATATTTAGCCAAACTTATATTCCATTTTATGCTGCCTGTTTTAAAGAGAATAAAAAAAAAGTTTAAAACTTGATAAAAATTCATCTCCCAACCTACCCTCCAAAATTAGTTTTTAATCATATCAGAAAACTTTGAATCCATTTCACCAGAGAAATTTTCTCTAACCAATGATAAAAAAGTAAAGTTGGTGACCGTAGTCGAGGGCGACCCAAAGGCTCCCTTTTCTATAGCTACTACACCAAGTTGTAGGGGAGAGTGCTACTCCTTTCCCTGGATTGCTTCACTTTGCCCTTGATCCGTACCTTATAATGTTGAGTGTTAAGCAAGGTGGCATCAAGTACCATTTTTTGAGTCTTTGGTATGACTCGACATGGGATTGAACCCAGGTCTCCCTGGCCATTGGCAAACACTCTAACCATCATGCCAATGTCCGGTTAACCAATGGTAGAATGAGCTAATCTTACATATTCCAGATCAGGCTAAAAATAGATTAATTAGACTAAAGTTAAAACTTAGAAAAAACCCCCCAGATGATCCACTTCTTTTTTCTTGCCTCCAGATTTCCTCAGATATCCTAACCCAGCTTGTCACTGGATAACTGTCTCTGAGGGAGGAGAGTATTATATGAGCCACGTAAACATATAGCAATGGAATCCATGGGACTCACCTTAGTGCATGTGAAATAAGATAGATGAATCCAAAGTCTAATATATAAATATATATATTAGACACTAAACTCTAGGTAGGATGATACACTTCAAGCAAGTAGGTTTATATTGAGACGATGGGCTCATCTTCGTCCCAGATAGTAATGACCCCAAAACTTAGAAAATATATAGGAAAATTATAATAGCCTTTAACTTACTAGGATTTAAAAATGAAATATCACCTAACCATAAAATAGTTAATTTCTTTGACATTACCTTTTATTTAACTAACAATACTTTTAAACCATTTAGCAAAGATAACCAAACACATATTTACATTAATGTCAACGCTAACCACCCAAGATCAATTATCAAACTTATAATAAATGCAGTTAACATAAAGATTAATAGATTATCTTCTAACAGAAAAATTTCCAATGAAAATAACAGAATCTATAATGAGGTCCTAGATAAAAATGGATACCAACACAGGCTAGAATACCAAAAACAATTTATAAATAATAAAGTTATTGAACACTGCAACACCAGCAATAACAATAATAGTAATGATAGTTGTAATTATAGAAAATATTAATTCTAGTTATAAAAAAACTAAGCATAGAAAAAGAAAGGTAATCTAGTTTAAACTCCACCCCTTATCTGTAAACTTTCTAATATTAATATTGGCAGGTACTTCTTTAAGTTAATAGACATTTCAATAAGGATAACCCATTGAATAAAATTTTTATAGGAACACACTAAAAATTAGTTACTCTTGCATGAATAATATATCTAAAATAATTTATAATCAAACAAGAATTTAATAGACAAATTGATAATAGATATTAGGTGAACAAATAAGTTAATTTGTAATTGTAAAAATAAAGAAGTTGGTCCCATGGGAGGAATGTGTAATTCCAAGAAAGTGATCTATTGAGCAATCACTTTCCCCATGGAAAATAAATAAGGAGGAGAGGGTTTATATTGGAATCTTTGCTGGAAATTGCAAACAGTGGTTTTACAATCATTGACACTCTTTTTTCAAAACCTTTACTCAGAAACCAAACAGCCTTATCAAGGTGGTTTTAGAGTTTGAGAGATAGGGGCCGATCTCTACAAATGGAGATTTATTAAGAAATCTTCTACTCCTGGAAGCTTCAAATGTAGATGTAACTTTTGCCTGGGGGGGAAAAATTAAGTATCATTAAACATAAATTTACTTGCCAACTATCAAATTAACATAATTAACTAATTCTTGATAAGTTAACAATAATCGTAATAATAGTTACCTTTTATTATAAGTAATATAACTGTTAATGATTAATAATTATTACAATGATATTAATGATTTTAACACTAATTAGAATGACAGTATTCAGAATTAAAAAAATAAATAAAAATATTAAGAAATTAAATAAAGACTAAATCTTAGATTGAAATCAGATAAAATGCTAATAAAATTTTTGTCTAAAGATAAGTTTGATATTAGTAATAGTGTTTATCGCCATTTTTTCCTTAATAAATAAATAGACAGATTTTTTTTCTTAAAATAAAATAGGTTAATCTATTGACAATATTTTAATTGTTGAAGGTTTTGTGAGTTCTGTTAAATTTTTTTTTAGATACTTAAGGATACATGACACCAGACGATGAGATTACATCTGGTTTCTACACAAACTTCTAATGCCCATATCCTTTTGTCCCAGCTTCTATCTTTTTTTTTTTTTCTATTTTTTTTAAACAAGTAAGAATCCACTGAAAGAATGTTTTTATAATTCAAAATAAAATTTTTTTTCTCTGTTGTATGATGGCTATCTGAAGAGATTGGTTTCTCTTATTGAGTTGTCAGCTGAAATAAATTTATGTCAAATGACAGTTTATTGAGTGTTTTCCAATTATATATATATTACAACAGTGTGTGGTTGTCACTATCTCACTTTGTGGTTTTGTGGCAAACCAAATACAGTATAATTTGGAGTATGCTCAATATCTGTGATAAAGCTATTGTATGATATATATAATAGCATGGCTGTTTATCTGTGACCTGGTTTCATGCTGTCTTTATATGACAATCATCAGCTTGAGAAAGAAAGATTCTTTCTTTCTCTGCCTGATGATTGTTATATAATGACAGCATCAAACCACTGGTCACAGATAAGCTTCCATGCTATTGAATATATATAAAAACTAATAAATATTTATTGATTATATATATATATATATATATATATATATATATATATATATATATATATATATATATATATATATATAAATTTCACATACACACATACATATATGAGGATCATTAAATAAGTTTCCAGACTTTTTTCATATGGGCACTTTTATTGATAGTACACACATGAAACTCTTGTCCCCTTCGAAGTAATCCCCTCCGGCTGCAATGCACTTGTTCTACCGTTCCAACAACTTCTGGAAGGCCCCATGGAAGTCTTCTTGTGTGAGCGTGTCAATGACCTTCGTCACAGCCTCTTTTATCTCCTCAGTTGTCTCATAACGACAGCCTCTGAGCTTAGGGAATAACCAAAAGTCACAGGGAGCAAGGCCTGGACAATAGGGAGGCTGAGGAACTGTCTTGATGCCCATCTTGGTCAAATAGTCTGTGACAACAATGGAGTTGTGGACTGGTGCATTGTTCTGGTGGAAATGCCACTGACCCGACTTGAAGAGTGCTGGCCACTTCCGACGAAACCTCTTCCTGAACTCCCTTAAAACCTCAAAATAGTAACCCTAACCCTAACCCTTTGTTCAATCAACTTTGGTGTATTGACTTCCTTACTCCTCCCATACCTCTCATCATCCCTCACAGACTCCCTGTCTTTCTTGAATCTCTCTTGCCACTCAAAAACTGATGCTCGATTCATGCAAGATGCTCCAAAAACAGTCTGAAGTATGCCATATGTTTTTGTGGCATTTTTTTCAAGTTTAAAACAGAATTTTATTGCATATCGTTCTTCTAAAGTGTCCTCACGTCCAGAATGCATTTTTGAAATTCACCAGCTGTGACAATCGGGTTTTAGTAGGGTGTATTCCAATTGCTGCTGTAGCTGTTCATTTGTAGCTGGAATCCAAAAAATTGGTCAGTCATCTGATAAGATGACTGACCAATGAGCAATAACATAGTGAATTTTCAAGAGTCTACGACAATTTTAAATGCCTGTACAAAAAAAGTCTGGAAACTTATTGAATGCACCACACACACACACACATACATATATAATACCTAAAAGAGCAAGAAACTACCTACCCAGGATTCATTTAACGGATATTCAGGATAATTCTGACTAAAGAGGGTTTGCCCATGTGAAGGAATGGAAGAACATTAGTCGGGGACGTCTGACTACAAAGCACCGTCTGCTACATTTGGATGAGGGATGCAAATAGATCTTAACAGGGGATGTGTGAGACACATATAAGCTGTCCAAGTTGGTCCATTGGTATCTGTTGCTACAGGATGTATCACAGATACTACCAACTCTACATGGCGTTGCCAATAGGATGCGAAAACCTAGAAGACCTTGCAACACTGCCAACTATGACAGAAGCTCCGTCATAACTCAGTCTACTACATCAATTGGTAGAACTTCAGAAAGTAAACATTGAATTAAGGAGGTGAATGACTAATGACCAACATTACAAAGTCAACTTTGTACAGAAGCCCGAAAGGCCGGTAACTGAATTAGATTCCTCTGACGATGACTGGGCCCTATTCATCGACACATGGAACCAATATAAAGAGATGTGCAAGTTAACCAACCCATCCATAATTTGTAATGAACTGAGAACGGCGTGCACCCCAGAATTGAACAGGTTACTCTTCGACCTAATGGGGGCTGAGGCTCAGAACACGGCCTCAGAAGATCAATTATTGCAGTATATAAAGCTCATCATGGTTAGGGGGCTCCACAAGGAGGTTCATAGGCAAAACTTCCACTCCATGAAACAGAAGGAGGGAGAATCAATCACACATTTTTTGGCTAGACTGCGGACCCTAGCAAAATTTTATGAATTCACAGTCACTTGCCCCAATAAACCAGATTGTGGTCGATGTGTTGACTACTCAAACGACATTGTAGCAGGGCAAATGGTGGCAGGACTTGCCAACATGGACCACCAAACTAAGATGCCACCATCAAATCCTGAGTTCCCCTTTTCAGAAGACTTTTACAGACTTCTTTAATATGCAGGGAAAAAATTATATGGTCTATGCAGATCGCTACACAGGATGGGTAGAAGTGGCCCTCATGTATTCAAGGAATGCCAGGACTGCATGCTACACAGTACGAAAGTGGTTCTATACATATGGTGTTCTGGAAGAAATATCATCTGACAGAGGACCCCCATTTGATTCCCAAGAGTACAGCACATTCCGGAATAACTGGGGAAGAAAAAAAACGTGCATCATTGACATACTACCCGCAAAGTAATGGACGGGCAGAGGTGGCTGTCAAAACAGCTAAGCAGATACTGATAGACAGTATTGACGGTTACAGCCAGCTACACTACGATTGTGCTGCAAAGGCCTTATTGACACACCGCAACACCCCTGTTCAAGGTCTGGACATGTCCCCAGTTGTATGATCAGGTAATTAAAGACCATCTTCCAGCCCTTCGGGACAAATACAGAACCCACAAACAGTGGAATGAAATTAGTCGGTATCGGGAAAAAGCAATGGCCAAAAGACACCTGAGGAATGAGAGACAATGCAACAAGCATAGCCACCTGCTTGAGGAAATAGAAGTCAGCCAACCAGTTCAGATCCAGAACCAGACTGGGCCTTACCCACGCCAATGGGAAAAAACTGGCAGAGTGGTGGAAGCACTCGATAACAGGCAGTACCACGTACACGTCGATAGGAGCAACCGAGTATCCCAGTGCAACCGTCGCTTCTTCCAGAAGATAAACCCAGTATTAGACAGCCCGTATTACCCACAACTGGAAGGCCCCTCCAAGACTCTGAAAACAGCAAAGGTGTTGACAATACCGAGGTTGCAACACATGGAATCACGACCTACACACTACCGACCTGAGGTGTCGGATATAGTACCAATGGAGGAGGAGGGGGTTGAGTTCCTTGAAGACGGTGATAACGACTCAGTGATGGAAGTTGATGAAGATCAAAATCAAGCACCATCAAACAAGGCGTCTCGCCGAAGTAATAGAGTATCACGACCACCCAGGGACTTATCCTCACAGTTGCATGGTGTGTCTCACAAACTGTCAGAATGCCCCTTGCACAACCCAAACATCCCGTGGTCTCACAAGGAAGGGCATATGAAGGAATGGAAGAACACTAGTTGGGGATGTTTGACTACAAAGCACCGTCAGCCGTATTTGCACGAGGAATGCAAATAGGTCTCAATAGCGAATGTGTGAGACACGTATAAGCTGTCTAAATTGGTCCATTGGTATTTGTTGCTACAGAACGTATCACAGATACTACCAACTCTACAGCCCAAATGACATTTTATTATTAAAATGGCCACTGGAAAGAATTAAAAAATTAGCATAAAAAAATATTCTATTTGCCAAGGAGCCAGGCTTTTTATGCTTGCAAACAATTTAATATTTCAGACCTCTTATTAAGCAATTCACTGGGATTATTATAAAAAGCTATAGCTAACTTTTCCTCCATACATAGGCAATATCTATCACGAGCCTTATATTTTCAGCATTTTATTATCATTTCTTATTTTAATAAGTAAAAGTAAAGTTGGCGACCATAGTCGAGGGCAACCAGAAGGCTCCCTTTTCAATAGCTACTACACTGAGGTATAGGGGAGGGTGCTACTCCTTTCCCTGGATTGCTCCACTTTACCCTTGATATGTACCTTATATTGCTGAGTGTTAAGCAAGGAAGTATCAAGTACCATTTTTAAAGTCTTTGGCATGACGCGAGTCGGGATTAAACCTTGGTCTCCTGGACCATTAGCAAACACTCTACCCATTTGGCCAATGAGCTGGCTTATTTTAATAATGGATCTATTTTTTGGTTCTTTTTGATTTCCCACACCTAATTCAATAAACTAGTCTGATGCCTGTATATTTCATGTGCCAAACTACTTCTATGGTTATAAAATCTTTTTTTTAAAAGCTCCTTGGATAGAGCCCAAGTACACTTTTTTACCACCATTATTATTATTAGGTTCATCATTATACACCTCAACTTTATATTCTTTACATTCATATTGACATTTTCCCTTATTAATACAGTTACATTTAAGGGACTCAGTATGTTGCTTATTGATTTTTTTTTTACAATTGCTTTTATTAATTAAGTTGGCAACATTGGGCATGCAACTATAATTTAATCTAACTGTATTTTTATTAAAAATTTTATATAGTTTATTAGACGGGGGGGGGAATTCTTTTTTAATAATTTAAGAATTCCTTCTCTAATTTATTAGCTATGGCCATATTATATGGCTGTGTGAACCATAGAATTTTCCTTACCCTATTCTTCCCTCTACCACATTGGATATTTCATCTGGGGTTTTATAGACGAGTTTGATTTTGTAACCATTATTCTTTAGGACCAGCTCATAATAGTGCTTGCTTTGAGTAAAGAGTTAATGTCAGAAGAATTAGTAAATGATAATACAATTAACGATATGTTTGAAAATTTGTTCAAGATGGTTTGAACCTACATTGATATAACGTCAGTGTTGGTTATTTCTCCTAAATGGGGACATAGTACCGTTATATATGTTTAGTGTAATATCAAAGTAATCTGGGATTTTTAAATTAGTTTGGATATCTATCTTAAGTCCTAACTTGTCAAATAACCTATACAATTTTTTCCTAATTACATCACCTTTCCTAGGGATGCAATTATCTATAATAATCAACTCATCATCTTGATAAAGGCCATGGTTGTAGGGGTCATTAATATTGTAGAACCACTTTCGTACTGTGTAGTATGCAGTCCTGGCATTCCTCGAGGTTGTATAACGGTAAACAAAACACTAACTCACAGATCATAGCTTCATCATAAACCCCCATAGGGGTATTGAAATTGTATGTATATATATATATATATATATATATAGATAGATAGATATCATACTAGCCCATTGGCATAATGGTTAGTGTTTGCCGATTGTCCAAGTGTTGTATACCCACATACAAATATAAAGTAGAAACATAATCAAAGATAATGACAAACGAAACACACTTGTTTATAAAAATATGTATCTCTCACACTTTATTCTCGAGAGGGTTGATGTTTCTGTGGTGTGTGAGAGATGGGTGGAGACAGGGACAGACTGCTATATTGACCCAACTTCTCTTGACCATAGCATGCTGTGTTATCTTCAAGAACCCACTTAGCACTTTTTTCGCATCTTGGCTGGGATTGCTTAACCGGGGGTCACTGAGGGCCACAGCCCTCAGTCTGCAAGCTGGCCCTCACTCTGGCCTTCCTGTTCCCAACTAACTCAACTGTTGCTGGCACCTGCCTATATTCTTTCATAACGCCCACTTGCTTCCGCTTCTTCCACTTATTTACACAGGTGCATCTCTGATTGACGGCTCAGTCAAGGGTCAATATATAATACGAGAGACTAGGGTTCGGTCCCAGGTTGAGTCATACCAAAGACAAAAAAAAATGGCACTTAATGCTTCCTTGCTTAATACACAGCATAAGGTATAGATCAAGGGTAAGTGGAGTAATCCAGGGAAAGGATTAGTGCCTTCTCCTAGACCTCAGTGTAGTAGCTATTGAAAAGGAGCCTTTGGGTCACCCTTGATTACAATCAGCTAACTGATATATATGTATGTATGTATATTACTTTCATATATGTGTGTATGTATATATATATATATATATATATATATATATATATAAATATATATATATATATATATATATATATATATATATATATATATATAAATATATATATATATATATATATAAATATATATATATATATATATATATATATATATATATATATATATATATATATATATATATATATATAATTATGTATTAATTTCATAGCCATTATATATTATTTATTAATTTCATATACATTATTCATATATATATATCAATATGTATGTATTGATATACATCTGTCATGACGTAATTAAATGTAAATATACATGTGTATATCAATAACCTACTACAATTCCGCAGTCCTAATGAGTAGAGTGTTCGCCAAAGGTCTGGGAGACCGGGGTTCAATTCCAGGTCAAGTCATACCAAAGACTCAAAAAATAGTACTTGATGCCACCTTGCTTAGCACTCAGCACTATAAGGTGAGGATCAAGGGTAAAATGGAGCAATCCAGGGAATGAAGTTGTGCCTCCCCCAACACCTCGGTGTAGTAGCTTTTGAAAAGGGAGCCTTTGGCTCACCGTCAACTGATAATGAAAAGCATCTACTTTACATGTTGTTCAACATCTCTTTTAGTACTTGTCCAGAATAGCTTTATCATAAAAATGTCAATTATTTTTTGCACATACACACACACACACATATATATATATATGTATGTGTGTGTGTGTGTAATTCACCATCCAGGTAAGAGTAAATTTCAGTCATTTGCTCAATTTTGTTTTTGAACAGTTACTTTTTAAGTTCCCAAAATTATATATCAGACAAGTGCCATAAGTCACCACTTTTTAGTGGTGGAAGGAACGAAAGACTAAATAAATATTTTCGATGAGTGAAGACATAATTTTTGAATTATCTGTTCTGTAAAAAAAAAAGAATGAAAAGAAATGACTAAAACTCACTCTTATCTTGATGGTGAATGTAGGTATTTCTATATAATTCTTCTTTTTGATTGATTGATTTTAATGGCATGTCAACCAATCTAGCATTATTTTATACCTAGGGGCTAGGGAATTGGGTACATTGTACATTTCTATTTTTTCTGAAGTTGTATTTTCAGATTTTTTTGCACACAGTTATAAGATATCAAGTATTCCTATCTAGTGTGAATAATTTGCAACAGATCTATTTGACCCATTGATGGGACACTAACTGCTCTATTTGACTCATTGATGGGGGACCCTAACAGATCTGGGATTAATAGCAATGAAGGGGTATTCAACAATCCACAGACCTCCAAAACTGGAGTGTCACCACCAGGTACAGTTTAGTGTCATACTTAGGACATCTGTTTTTGGAGGGGTCTTATCCCTCTGCAGGGGATATAGTCATCTCTAAGTTCTATTGACAGGGTGGTTCTTTTTGTACACTATGGAAGAATTAAACTTTTGTAGTTGAGCTATTCTAGACACTCACTTCTCTTTCCTGGACAATGCAGTTTATTTAGCGACCTAAATTAAACCTCATGAAGTGAAAAAAAGATAAGAAAATTAGAGATGCTTATCTAATATGTAATTTCTTTTGCTTGTATAATGGTAGCTAGACAATGTTAAATGGCGTCTATGATGTGCTAGAGTCATTGTCAGTTCATATCTCCAGGGAGGCATTTCTGGTGCAATAGATACCGTCATAGAAAATGGACACAGCGACCAGTGTTCATATCCTGGATGAAGCAGATTGCATTTTACATAGGACTAATACCCTTAGGAAATATATGAATCCAATTATTCTCCCTCCAGCTATGGGTAAATAGTAGGGCAGTCTAGGATCTTCAACCTTGGTATGGTAACCGATCTATAAGAAAAAAAACTCTGAATTCAAACCTGTTACACTCTGCTTAAAAAATAGATCTTGTGTTACAACCTTCACTTGTGGAGGGGGTTTGTAAATACATATATCCAAGTATGTATGTATTTACTTCACCCTTCTATCAGAAGTAGAATGTGACATAAGGTCAATTTGTTAAATGAGGTAGAGCTGGTTGAAATTCAGAGTTTTCCTTCTCTTAGACTGAATAACACAGTCTAACCTACTATTTACCCATAGCTGGTGAAAAACTGAATTTGTACCTTTCCCAAGAGCATTAGCAAAAAGTGAAATGCAGTTTCATCCAGGATTTGAACTCTGGTCACTGATTCCATTTCCTATGGCAATAACTGTTACATTATGTTTGCCTCCAAACTGGTAACAAAGCTGTTCATAATTGAGTCTTTTTGGATAAAGTCCATTACGTGCCATAATGAGATTTAAGTGTGGAAAGGGGCAAATGGAGTACCTAGAAGTTAGCTGAGTGTTTTTAGAACCAGTTTTGTGTCACCCTCATACAATGGGGAGGAAGTTCCATTATCTTATCTGAACAAATACATTGGAAAGAGATTTTACGATAGGAATGCATTAGAAAGAGGTTTTACTGTAAGAATGCATTGGAAAGAGGTTTTACTATAAGAATACATTGGAAAGAGGTTTTACTATAAGAATACATTGGAAAGAGGTATTATTATAAGAATGCATTGGAAAGAGGTTTTACTATAGAAATGCAATGGAAAGCAGTTTTACTATAGAAATGCAATGGAAAGATGTTTTACTATAGAAATGCAATGGAAAGATGTTTTACTATAAGAATGCATTGGAAAGAGGTTTTTACTATAGGAATACATTGGAAAGAGGTTTTACTATAAGAATACATTGGAAAGAAGTATTATTATAAGAATGCATTGGAAAGAGGTTTTACTATAGAAAGTCATTGGAAAGCAGTTTTACTATAGAAATGCAATGGAAAGATGTTTTACTATAGAAATGCAATGGAAAGATGTTTTACTATAGAAATGCAATGGAAAGATGTTTTACTATAAGAATGCATTGGAAAGAGGTTTTACTATAGGAATACATTGGAAAGAGGTTTTACTATAAGAATACATTGGAAAGAGGTATTATTATAAGAATGCATTGGAAAGAGGTTTTACTATAGAAAGTCATTGGAAAGCAGTTTTACTATAGAAATGCAATGGAAAGATGTTTTACTATAGAAATGCAATGGAAAGATGTTTTACTATAAGAATGCATTGGAAAGAGGTTTTACAATAGGAATGCAGCATTTGATTTTTTACCAGTGTATATAAAAAAAATAAACAACTTTGTATCTTCCAGCCTAAGTTGAACATCATTTTTCTTTTATTTCCTTATACATTTACTTTCATATTCAGTGTGTATTGAAGTAAACTAGATTTTTGATAGCACAATTAAACTTGTTAATTAAGTTTTTACATTTTTTTCTTTATTTTAGGATTAAAAATTCAAGACAACAAACAACATGACAATGGCGACTCCTACCAAAGAAAAATTCAAAGAAATAATCCTTACATTACTTCAAACAAAGAATCATAATTGTATATCTCTCTCAAACAGTCAATATGAAGAGATTGTCAAAACACTGAAACGGGTTAAAGAATCCGGTCCCAAATGCTGCAAAGACTATTACCGTAAAAACCGTTTTCACCTTCAACTTGTTAATGGTGAAGAGCGCTTAATCAAAAGTGGAACCAACCTAGAGTTTGTTTCGACAGACAACCTATTTGATGTGATCCATCAAGCACATATGATCACAAATCACGGACGTAGAGGCACAATGGTGAAATTATTAGCAACAAAATATGCTAACATAACACAGGAACAAGTGATGGTCTACCTGAAGTTATGCAAGGATTGCCGGGTCAACCAGAAATCAAAAGTCTGGAAGGGTTTTAACTTGACCCCTGTCCAATCTCCAGTTTCAGTTGTAAGATTTTTTGGCTTTTGCTTTTTTTTTTCTTCAGGGATCTAAAACTTTTTAGATCCCTTCTTGAAATCTTTGATTCTTCATTAATCATCTCCTCAGGATGTACTTTGAATGAATAAATAGGTTTGATTGATTGATTGATTTTAATTGCATATCAACCTGTCTAGAGGTTAGAGAATTGCTTTCATTGTACATCAATATTTACGTTTTTTGTCTAATTTTTTTTTAGAGTTTTTTTGCATGCAATTATATATCAACTATTCCTATCTGATACAAATAAATAAATAGGTCTGCAATATATTTCACATATTATATATATATATATATATATATATATATATATATATATATATATATATATATATATAAAATGAAAATAATTCCTGCATGGCCAAGAGCAAGTCTACTTAGTTTTCACCTGAATGGCTCTGCAGGATCGCATTGGCAAAGTGGGTTAGGATAAAATATGTTACTCAATTTATCAGCTTTGACTATGATTTTATTGCTAGTTTCAACTTTCTTAAGATCATTCTTTATTTGTTGTTGTATATTATCACTAATTCTTCTATATTTTATCAGCCTAACTAGACTTATTAATTCAGCCTCAAAGCTATCCAGTTCTTTTATATAAGACAAGTAATTTATCAAAAATATTTAATAAAAACACCATGAAATTAAATTACAGCTGTATGCCTAACATTTCCTCATTAATTAGTAGAGGCAACTCAAAAAAAGTTTAAGAGAAATAAAAATACTGAACCCCCAAATTGTAACTGTATTAAGAAAGAAAACTGACCCCTCAAGGGAAGATATCAAATAGAGTATGTAGTGTTTAAGGTTGAAGTACTCAACCTGAGCAGTAATAGTAACAATAAGAATGTTAAAAAAAGTATATGTGGGTGCAAACAAAGATATTACAATCATAAAAGTAGCTTTGCACATGAAATATATAGACATAAAATTAGTTTGTCCAACTATATATGTGAAGTCAAAACGAAATTTGGTATAGATCCTATATCAAAATGGGAAATTGTGAAAAGATGTAGTAAATATAAGGCAGGGAACAGATATTGTAAACTATGTGTGGAGATAAAATTAACCATAGCTACATATGATAAACTGAAGGAATTGTTTAAACAAAGGTCTGAAATATTTGATATTTGCAAACATAAGAAAAATTGGTTAATTAGTGGATAAAAGAATTAATGAATATTGATCAACATAGAAAAAAAAAAAATTTTTTTTTTTGTTGGTTTCTTGAATAAAGTGGGTTTTTTTTATATGCTGATATCTGTATAGGTGAGGGGGTCTTTTAATCAAGAAAATGTTTTTTATCCTAACCCACTTCGCCAATATGATCCTGAAGAGCTGTTTAGGTGAAACTTTGATAGACATGCTCTTGGCCATGTAGGAATTATTTTCAGAATATTAGCTCTATCTTGTGTACTGAGAACTTTATTACATTTTAGCTTAGGTAATTCAGTCAGTGTTTTTTCTTTTGATGCGACATACGTACTACTTGATTATTTTCAAGCAGTACATGTGTTTTTTGTCATTTATTTTTTTTTTACTGAATTTTTGTAGAATTTGTAAATTGTACAATCTGTTGTTTTTTTTCACACCAACAGAATTATAGACTAGATAGATATAAAGATTAATATATATATATATATATATATATATATATATATATATATATATATATATATATATGATGAGATTGATTATGCAAAATAAATTTATTATGGAAATGGAATATTATTTCTAAATTTCTTGTTTTTTAAACAAAAATATATATTTTGTTCTACAGGTATATTTTGTATTAAATAGTCATGCATTGAGTACACATTCTTTTGATATTCACAATTCTTATTTACTTATATATATATATATATATATATATATATATATATATATATATATATTGCTTTAAAAGGCGAGTGCATGGTATTAAGAATGTTTTAAATCCTAAAAACGAATTAAAATCCTAAAATGTTCTTAATGCCATGCATATGCTTTTTAAATCAATATTTAAATTCTGTAGGTACCATAATATCTTCATATATATATATATATATATATATGTAAGCCATTGTCACTAAATTTGTGCTTCTGTTCACCAGAATGCTTCATTGTTATAAGTTGTTGTAAAGTTGGCGACTGTAGTCGAGGGTGACTAGAAGGCTCCCTTTTCAATAGCTACTACACCAAGGTGTAAGGTAGGGCACTACCCCTTTCCCTGGATTGCTTCACTTTACCCTTGATACTTACCTTATAATGCTGAGTGTTAAGCAAGGAGGTATCAAGTACCATTTTTTAAGTCTTTGGTATGACTCTACCTGAGATTGAACCCCGGTCTCCTGGACCATTGGCGAACACTCTATCTACTCATCTATTTTTAATCACACTTTTTTTATTTGTCTATATTAGCCTAGTGGGTAGAGTGATCGCCAATGGTCTGGGAGACCTGAGTTCAGTCCCAAGTCACGTCATACCAAAGACTTTAAAAATGGTACTTGATGTCTCCTTGCTTAACACTTAGCATTATAAGTTACATATCAAGGGTAAAGTGGAGCAATCCAGGGAAAGGAGTAGCGCCCTCCCCTACACCTCGGTGTAGTAGCTATTGAAAAGGGAGCCTTCTGGTCACCCTCAACTACGGTCTCCAACTTTACCTTTTTTTTATGCTAATTAACAGATCTATTTGATTCATAGATGGGATCCTAACAATCTTTTTGATTGATTGATTGATTTTAATGGCATGTCAACCCATCAAGAGTTATTTTATGCTTAGAGGTTAGGGAATCGTGTACATTGTACATTTATATTTTTTTCTGGTATTGTTTCTTCAGAGTTTTTGTACACGGTTTTAAGATATCAAGTATTTCTATCTAATGCGAATTATTTGCAAACAGTTCTATTTGACCTATTGATGGGACCCTAACATGTACTACCAATCTGGGTCAGAGTGAACCTGGGAGTAATGATAATGAAGTGGTACTCTACACTCTCCAGAGCTCTAGAACTGGAGCCTCACCACCAGATGCAGTTTAATGTATTACCTAATAGATGTCTTTGGGTGGTGGGGGTTCTTATCTGTCCGTTGAGGATGCACTTGATGTGTTCTAAACCCTGTTCACAGAGTAATGAATAAATTGGTAGACATGCAGTTTCTATATGTATTAATGAAGAAAACTGCAGACCAAATTCTGGGGAACTGTTATTCTGTATCTTCACCTTTACTGTGAATATTATTATTAAATCATAGGGATACAAAAAAAAACAAAAAAAACAAAACTATTTTTTTGTGAAAATTATGAGAAACAATTCAAAACACTCAACATAATTTTGGAATACAACATAAAAGTATTTGATCATATGGAAATACAAAGTGTGTTCAAAAACTATTAAGACAAGTTTTAAATTTTAAATGAAGATGTCAATGCCTCCTGTAATCCCAAGTAAATTCATATGTATTTACCCAACCCCTCTGTCACAACCATGATGTGATACTGTTGTATACCCATAGTACAACTACATGTGTACATATGCAAATATACACTTATATGCGGGAACATCATTAACCGGTAATGAACGACTTCAATAACGAACGAATACACTTCTTTACAAAAATATAAATCTCTCACACTTTATTTTAGAAAGGGTGATGTTCTGTTGAGTATGAGAGATGAGTGGAGACTGGGACAGACTGCTATATTGATCCAAGTTCTTCTTTTGACCATAGCAGCACTTCTTTCGCATCTTGGCTGGGGTTGCTCAACTGTGGGTCACTCAGGGCTCAGCCCTCTGCAAGCTGGTTCTCACTTTGGCATTCCTGTCTCCTACTGTCTGATGGCCGCGGGCACCCTGTCTATATTCTTTCTTAACGCCCACCTGCTTCTGCTCTTCTTCAGCTTATTTACACAGGTGCATCTCTTGGTTGACAGCTTGGTCGAGGGTCAGTATATAACAATACAAAGTTTATTTCTTTTAAGCAGAGTAAAGTCGGTTAAATTCACAATTTTCCTTCTAGATTGATTGCCTAACCTAGGCTAAAAAAACTCGTCTACCCAATTATTTACCTATAGCGAGAAGAAAACAGATTGATTCATACCTTTCCCGAGGGTATTAATATAAAGTGAAATGGAAACAGTTTCATGTAGGATTTGAACAGGTCTCCACTTTCATTTCCTTCAGAAATAACCATTACATTAAGCTAACCTCCTGAAGTAAACGAGTATCTTGCAAGAGATTTTGGAATAGCAGGTGACCCCAGATGCATGACATTGTCTCTTACTCTCCTTACGGGTTAGTGTTGGAAGACAGAAGACTAAGGGAGACAAGCTTAAAACAAACTTTGGTGTATTTTTGTGAAGGCAGACTTCAACTTGTAGCTGGACTCCTCCTGTGCAATGCATAATAATTATGCACTCCACTCCCACACACAGATACACTTTAATGTCTTCTTTCAAAATATTTTGTCTTTTATTTTCTTATTGAGATTGAGCAAGGTCGGTTACCTCTGCTAGTATGTTTCTAAAGCTTTTAAAATTGTGTTGCAGAGCTATGTACTGGTCACAGGATTATTTTATTGTTTGATT
Organism: Sepioteuthis lessoniana; assembly: GCA_963585895.1. Lineage (NCBI taxonomy): Eukaryota > Metazoa > Mollusca > Cephalopoda > Myopsida > Loliginidae > Sepioteuthis > Sepioteuthis lessoniana. The sequence continues at coordinate 67,620,141 of OY757937.1, forward strand.
TTTATGGTAGGTCTATTTTATGTCTCTAAATGAGGGAATTGTTTTCATCATATGTTCAGATTTACATTTTTTGACTAGTTGTTTCTTAAGTTATTTTTTTTGCTCACAATCTTACCAAATACGAATAATTTTTAAACAGATCTATCTGGCCCATAGTGGTAGTACCTGTTAGGTACTACCACTCTGAGTGTTAGAGTGGACCTGAGAGTAATGGCAATGAAGAGGGACTTCACACTCCCTCAGATTTCAAGAACTGGAACCTCACCATCAGATGTAGTTTAGTGTCTTAACCAAGACACCCCTTTTATGAGTGAGGTATCTTACCCCTCAGCAAAGGATGCAATTGGAGTATTCTAAGTCCTACTGACAGAGAAAGCAAACATTTAGGGAATAAATAATACAATATCAATATCAACCACTAATACTTCTCTTCTTCAAGGATTTAGAGTTTTTGGCATGCAGTTATGATATCAAATATTCCTATCTTATACTAGTAATCTGCATATGATTATATATCAAGTATCCCAATCTTAGACTAATAATCTGCATACAATTATATATCAAGTATTCCTATTAGATACAAATAATTTGCACACAATTATATGACATCAAGTATTCCTATCTTATACAAATAATTTGCACACAGTTGTATGGTTTCAAGTATACATATCTAATTCGAATAATTATATAGTTTCCAGTAATCATTTCTATTTGATAATAGTAATTTATATACATACACTTATTTGGTATCAGTTAACTAATGATAATTCTTTGTAAACAATTATAGCTTCAAGTAACTATTCTTAATACAAATAATTTACTGTTATACCATATCAAGTATTCCTATCAAATACAAATCCTTTTTTAAACATATCTATTTGACCCATACATGAGACCCTAACAGATACTACCACTCTGGATCAAAGTGGACCTGGGAGTAATGAAGAAGTACTTCACACTCTCCCAGATCTCCAGGCTTGGAACCTTACCACCAGATGCTGTTTAGTGTTATATCCAGGACACTCCTCTTTTTTGGTTGTGTGGGTTCTTCTGCGCATGGAATACAATCAACATATTTTAAGTCCTATCGACAGGACTAAATATTTCATTAGTTATTGTTGATCTATTATTGTGCCTAAATTATAATTCAAACTTCATTAGGAAGTATGTAGAAGAAAAAATATAGTATATCTTAGGATCAGTGGCATTTGCTGGTTGTCTTTTAAAAAAGGATGCACAAGATATTTGATAACATATTTAATAGGCAATATATGGAAGAAAATTTAAAGATCCATAACTGAAACCTGACCATCAAATGCAGTTTAGTGTCATGCCTAGGACACCACTTTTTTGTAGAGTCTTACTCCTCTGAAAGACATATCATATTTTAAGCCCTCTCCACAGAGTGTTACTGTGTTATGTACATCTAAGATTAAAAATATAACTAGTTCAAAATGGAAATCACAAAAAAGAGCAAAATGTAGGTAAGAAGAATTGTTGGTAAGTGTCTTATTTTTAAAAGCTATGTTGGTCTTTGTAGCTGTTGAGTGAAGGGTTTAAATGAAATTGACAGGTTACCAGGAGGAGGAGGAGAATGATGAATACATTGTTTTGGATTTGATATTCAGATTTTTAACCAGGGTTGGATTTACCAATAGGTATAGTCGACCATTAGCCTAGGGTCCAGTGAAACTAATTTGTCACACAGTGTGCTAGATTATAACTTTGTTCCAAGTATACACCAGATATTTCATTATATATATTCAAAACCATAAAGGTCTCTGTACAATAAGTATAAGGCCCTGAGGATGGGGCCCCTCTACAATAAGTATATGCTCATTGTGGTCTTTAACTAATAGGCCATGAGGCCTATTAGTTAAAGTTATGAGTTTGGCTGAGGACTCACAATTAGGTAAATACTATCCTGTTCATAACAAACCTTGTTTAGATTATAGTAAGAAATAAGTAAAGTTGGCGACCATAGTCGAGTGCGACCTGAAGACTCCCTTTTCAATTGCTTGTAGGGAAGGGCGCTACTCCTTTCCCTGAATTGCTCCACTTTACCCTTGATACATACCTTATATTGCCAAGTGTTAAGCAAGGAGGTATCAAGTACCATTTTAAAAGACTTTGGTATGATACGATCTGGGATTGAAACCTGGTCTCCAGGACCATTGGCGAACACTCTACCCGCTAGGCCAATGAGCTGGTTATACTAAGAAATAAACAACTCAAAATACACAAGCCCAGTCTTCTGGGGATGTAGAATACACCGACTGCATCTCTGAAGTGGAGTAAAACCCCCTCAATGAATGTCCGGAATATGGCATTAAACCATCTGATGGTGAGGCTTCAACTTTGGAACTTTGAGGAATGTGGAGTACTCCTTCATTGCCATTGCTCCCAGGTCCGTTCTGACTCAGAGTGATAGCACCTGATAGGGTCTTAACTATGGGTCAACTAGAACTGTTTGACATTTAAACTGTGTGCAAACAAATAACTTATGTTAAATTGAATTGTTTGAAATAGAACTGTTTGCCAATTTAACAGTGTTTAAAAAAATGACTGATGTTTAATTGAATAGTTTGTAATACATAGTAATACTTGGACAATTTAAATGCATACTAACAAATGAGTTATGTTGAATGGAATTGTTGGTGTTGATTAGCAATACTTGAAACTCTTTAATTTTGTACCTAAATTGAATTTTTAGTGTTACATAGCGATGCTTGAAACTATTTAACTGTGCAAATAAAACTATTTGTTAAATAGTAATATTTGAAACCATTTAAGTGAGCACAAATTAATGATTAATACTGAATAGAACTATTCGTGTTAGAATATTTGAAACCATTTAACTGTGTGCAAACAATAGTAATACTTGTGTGCAAACAAATTTGCTCTGACTCATTTAAAAATAAGATTATCTACAAACTATTGACTTCCAAATGTTATTTATGAACTATATTTTTACAATATATAAGTAAGTTGGCGACTGTAGTCGAGGGTGACCCAAAGGCTCCCTTTTCGATAGCTACTATACTGAGGTGTAGAGGAGGGCACAACTCCATTCCATGGATTGTTCCACTTTACCCTTGATCCTAACCTTATAATGCTGAGAGTTAAGCAAGGTGGCATCAAATACCATTTTTTGAGTCTTTGGTATGATTCGACCTGGGATTGAACCCCAGTCTCCCAGATGATTGTCAAACACTCTACTCATTAGGCTATATATATATATATAGAAATATATATGTGTGTGCGTGTGTAATTAGGCAGCAATCTTTCATTTAAGCATGTTTGATTAAATAATAAAGACACATTTTGTCTATATTATTTAATTGGTTTGTTTTCTTTGTTTAATGGCATATCAACCTTTGTAGGTTATATAATGCCAAAGCCATTCTTCTCCTAGAAGAACAGTAGTGGTACTGTTTAACCCATAGCTGGGAGGATAAGGGAGCTCATACCTTGCCAAAGAGTATTTGTCCGAAAGTGAACATAATAGTGCGACTGGAGTTTGAACTTGCTTACTATGATTTTGCAATCCATCACTTTAACCATTACACCACGAGGACACCCCCCATAATTTAATTAAGATCCTTTCAAGTTTCCTGATAAGTGTCTTGGTTTATATATATATATATATATATATATATATATATAAGAGGATTTGGCATTAAATAGCCTACAATGATTGATATGCCATAAAAACCCAACCAAATCAAAATATGCACAAAGATGAATGAAATATAAATTCAGTGATTGAATGCAAGTTTTATTTTAAGAGGAGTTTTACCTTTAGTTTGGTTGTGTCTTATGGCATATCAACCTATGCATGTTATTTAATGCTAAATCCTGTTTTATATATATATTATAGAGTTTGTAAGTAAATAGTTTGTTGGTAACATTTTTAAAGAAGCCAGAGCTCATTTATTTGCACACATTTGAATCGTTTCAAGTATTCTTATGAAATACAAATAATTCTATTCAATATCAATCATTTATTAATACACAGTTAAATGATTTCATGTATTGCTATACTAATAATTCTATTTGATATTAATAATAATCCCTAGTAAAAAAAATATTGAACAGTTCTATTTAACCCATTGATGGAACCCTAACATGTATTACTACTTTGGGTTTAAATGGAACTGGGAATAATGCCATTGAAGGCTTACTCCACATCCCCCAAAGCTTCAGAAATAGAGCCACACCACCAAATGGTTTAGTGTCATATCCAAGGCACTCTTTTGGGTGGCAGTCTTATCCCTATACAATCAGTATATTCTACAGGGCCCACCTCCAGACGATTGGGCTAGAGAAGTTTTAAGAATATTTTTTGTTGATAACTGTTCACACCAGAGTCTTTCACATAAAGTACAAAATTGAACTTTGAAATGTTTAGAAGAATATCATGAAATTTTTGTCCTGGCATTGATCTGATGACCATTTTTGAAGTAAAGTCCAGCTAATTTAAACCCTTTTGGAATCATTAGAATAATTAGATAAAAGAAAAGCAAAACTTAAGTCTAGTCAGTTTTGAGTTTTATGTAGCACGTGTTTTCTTCAAACATGAAATCCATTGTGTTCAGGAGCTCATTATAACACAACAGTCATACTCTGTTGCCAGGGAAGGTCTCTGTAGTCATTTACTAAGCTTTTTTTGCTTAGATATGGCACAAGGTTGGATGAATGGGGCACCCAATGAAACTTGAACTCACTTGCGAAAGGTTGCTAATTGAGCTTGCTCACTATTAAACCACCCAAGATGCCCAGAAAAGGCCTCTGTATTTTTGTATATTTTTTGTCACATTTTATACTGGAATATATGTTACTGATCTTGTTAGGAGAGTTTCACTGGCAAGGGTGGTAATCATGTTTTCACTTTTTTTCACATATATTTAATTTTATTAATTTCTTTTGTCAGTTTTTGTTTCTTGCTTTGACTTAGTCAGCAAAATTCTGTATCCTTATTTAGAATAGCTTTCTGGGAAAATGGCAGTTGTAATTTAAAAATATATATATATAAATATATTACTTACATTTGCAATCCAGATTAGAATAAGTTTTAGTCATTGTTTTCTTTTAATCAATGAATTTTGACATACTCAAAAAATAAAAACAAGTCCACTCTTTAAAGGTAGGCATATTGATTTTTCAAGAAACAAAACAATCCTCCATCTCTCAGCCAAAAAGTGTTTTTTTTTATGTTTAAATGGGGGGATTATTTTGGCTTAGTGTTAGGTTTGGGAGTTAAAGTTAATACTGAATTACCAAATTTATGTCTCCAGAAAACTTTTTAGATTTTATCAGAATTAGGTGAGGGAGAAAATAGTTGAAGAAATCAATATGGCTGCTTTTTGAGATTTGATGTTTATTCTTTATGTTCGTAAAAGTTCATTAATAAAAAGACAGTGAGTGAAACTTATTAATTTGTGAATATAAGTACTTCATTGCTATATAATTTTTTCTAAGTATTACTGCAGCCATTTTTTTCTCGCTGGCTATTCTAAATAAGAACCAAATTCTGTTTTCTGCAACTGTCTTGAAAATAGACATTTCACTTTTTCTAATCTGTAATGTAATACAGTAGTTACCTACTACAGGTTGTGCTTGGAAATTGAGAACAAAAATAAAGAAAAAGATATTTAATAACAAAAATTATATTTTCCTAAGAATTTGCACACATGTTCAAATTGAAAGAACCTCCCACCCGAAGAAAAAGGTTATTCAGTGAGGCCTCTAGCATTTGCATGTCCATAATGGCAACCTTCAATGAGTTCTTGGTATTATGGGGGTTACTGGTTGATTTCTTTTGTGATGATTCCCTAGATTTAGTAGTCCAGAGGATTAATTTCTGAAGAGCTAGGCGGCCATGGTGACATGATCATGAAAATCCTCAATCAAACAGTTATGTGTAAAGTGAGCCATATGAGAAGATATAGTCCTACTGGAACACATACAACTCTTTCTAAGCTATCTCTCCTTGGGCTGTTCAGAGATGACCCTCATCAACTTTGTGGCTGATAATGTTTTGGACATGTTTGTTGGACAAACTCAGTAAAACTTATTGCATCTGACCGCTGAAGCCACTGGTGACACATCCTAGCTCGTCCTCCATCTTGAACAGAGAATCTGATCACTTTCTAGAAATTGGCTATCTCCAACTTGCAGTGTTTGGCCACTAGTGCTTTGAGCACAGCATATCTTTTAATTAATTTAATTTAATCCATATCTGGGAAGGATAAGATGGTTCCTGCCAATCCCAAGAGTATTAGTCCAAAAGTGAACGTGATTGCACAACTGGAGTTCAAACTCGCTTACTACGATGTCCAGCAAATTGGCCATTACGTTATTGGACTTCCGAGATTTTCTTCAATATATGGCCCATTATATATGTTCTCAAATACCTGAACCCTATATATACTAGGAGGAAGTCATATGTCGTAATGGTTAAAGAGCAGTAAGTGAATTTAAACGCCAGTCACTCTATTATGTTCCCTTTCGGATTAATACTCTTGAGAAAGATATGTATCCTTTTATCTTCTCCCTTTTGCTATAGGATAAATAGTATCACTACTGTTTTTCTACAAATATGGTTTGGCCATTGAATAACTCACGAAGGTTGATATGCCATTAAACAAAGGAACCAACCAAACTTATATGTACTATGTATAATACAAGATTTGATTTAAAAAAAAATAACAAAGTATTGGGACGCGTGCAGAACTGAGCAACTTATTTTAAAAAGTGATGATGTCTATACTGTTGTCTGAACGTCTAGACATTGAATCAGTGTCGATTTTCACTAATTAACAAGAAAAGAACGTTATCTAGTGGATTTTGCCGTTTCACCGAAACGGTAAAATTCACTAGATGACGTTCTTTTCTTGTTAATTAACTCGACGTCTGGTCTTCTGGCATTTGTTGTTATTACAACAAGGTTTTCATACCAGTTACAAGTTTTTCATAACAGCTAACGCTGGTGGTCTTTTACTAGAATCTGTGTAATAGCATGTCTCCAGGTCTCTTTTGAGTTTTCTGGCCGATCTCAAAAATGCTGTCTTCTGGATAGTCTTCATTCTTCTTCTGATTTTCAATTCCTCGAGTTTTTCTTCCAAGCCTTTGAGGAACAATTACAACGGGCATCATCGCCATCCTCATGTTCCACAGCGATTTTAGTTCTCTGGTGAAGTCCAAGTATTTGTCTGTCTGGTTTCCAATTCCACTCAACTTTTTCATAATAATAATAATAATAATAATGATAATTAGTACCAACAAAATTTCGTTTCTTTTCCCGTTAAACGGATTAAAAAATAATCAAAGTTATTATTTAAGGTCAAATATAGTTTTATTTGAAAGATAGTAACACCAGAATCATCAGTAGTAAAAACTGAATAGCATTACATAAAGATGAAAACCTGACCCAATTCGAATTTACGGAAATCAAAATATGTTATTAGAATTTTAAAATACTTTTAAAAAGTTTTTAGAAGAAAATTATTAACTAGAAGCATAAATAAACCGATTTATGTAAAAATATTACTCACACGTTGATAACTATATCACGTATTTAAATCCAAGTTTAAAATTAAGGACAGCTATCGTTGTCTGTTACCTGTCCGTCAACTATTAAGATGCACTTTAGTTTCCCGCCAAAAATTAATTGTACGGAAGGCTAGAACCTCAACTTTTTTATGTATAGAAAATCATATCTGCAATAGTTTATCTTGAAAAAGGAAAGCACATTAATATAGTTTTTAAATGTACTAATCAGAAAACTCAATGAAATAATAATCATTAATCTATTGCTAAAATATTGAAGAAATAATACTTTTAATTGCCTTTTTAATATTTAGTGTTTTACCTGGTAATAATCTACAAATCTTTCATTGCCTCTAAAACACTAACTTTTATCTTTTTTTTTTAATTTCCCATTTTTATTTTTAAAAATTGCTTTTTTCCTTATATATTTACTCTGATATTCAACAAGGAAAAAAACTGCACATATCGTAAATGTGTGTTACTGTAGGTTTCCATAATTTCTTACGTTTAACATTTTTATATCTGAAAAAATAAATAAAAATATAAAAGAAAACAAAAAACAGACAAACAAAAAACAGCTCCGTTTCTTACTTTGTAATTTATATTTTCCGATTAGTAAAAATATACTTTTTTCAATAACATATTTAGATTTCACCTAAGTAGGTCTGTTGTGATGTGCAAGGTTAGCAGTAGTTAGTGGCTAATCAAGCGATATTTGACGAAGGTCCCACCAGACGGACGAGTGTGGCACAATGCCTTTTTTAGGTGGGTCCGGGCACAGGGCCGTGGCTCAGACGCATCCGCCGGCTCCAAAAATGCCTCGGGCCCCGTCGACGTTCCACTAAAGAGGGGGCATCTCTGGCGCCAGGCGATAAACCTAACCCCTCCCATGAGGGTTAAAACCTGGGGGGGGACGACCCCCTGATGCTCGAGGAAATTAACCATCCGATACGAATGCCAGACAGTCTGCTGAAAAGCCTCTGCACGAAGCAAAGGCTGATCAAGCAGTATTTATTGACCACCCCACCAACCGTCAAGTGTGGCACGAGTCCTTTTTTAAGGTGGGTCCGGGCGTAGGGCCGGAGCCCACACGCGCCTGGCGGCTCCAAAAATGCCTCTGTCCCCGTCGGCATTCCCCTAAAGAGGGGTGCCTCAGGCGCCAGGCAATAAACCTAACCCCTCCGAAGAGGGTTAAAGCCTGGGGGACGGCCCCCTGAGGCTCGAGGAAATTAACCATCCGATACGAATGCCAGACAGTCAGCTGAAAAAGCCTCTGCACGAAGCAGGGGTTGATCAAGCTTCCCAGTTATTCTCAGTGAGAGTCTTATATAGGTTCTCTCTTACACTCATGCAAATTAGGCAGATTAACTTGCCAGTATCACTACATCTCCCTGAAATGTATGGGTCTTATGCCCCTTGTAGGTCTTGTACTTCTTTGAGCAATTGTTTCATTTCCGGGATTGCTTTCCTCTCCTTGTCTCTCTCCCGTATTTCTTTCTAATATACTGTTTCCCTTTTCTCTATTTATTATAGCTGTATTGTGGCCTTTTTGCATCATAAATTTTGCCTTTTCTGGATTTGATTCTTTTTTCTTTTTGTACCACATTTTTTCATTTGTGGAACATGACATCGTAAACGGAGCTCTAATTTGCCTTCCCCTTAAAACTGACGGGCTTGCTAATCTTTTGGCGTGTGGTATTGTGTCATAGCTTAAAAGCAGTCTCAGTAGAAAAACTTCTTTTTTTCTTTTTCTTGAGAACATGCTTTTAGTCCCGTTTTTACGGTCTGCACCATTCTTTCCGCTAACCCATTCGATGAGGGTGATATGACGGTGTCTTGTACGGTCTGCACCATTCTTTCCGCTAACCCATTCGATGAGGGTGACATGACGGTGTCTTGTACGGTTTGCACCATATTTTTCCAACCATAAATTAGGATCTTCGTCACAAAATTCTGGTGCATTGTCGGATACGAGGGTTTTTGGTTTCTGGAAAATATGACTCTTAGAATCTGTTTTATCCAAGAACTTTTCTTGTCTGGTACACGGATTACTTCAGGCTAGCCTGAAAAAGAGTCTACTAGTATTAATTAGTCCCACTCTAGTTATGTATGCATGATCCATATGCACACAATTCCATGGCTCCCCTTCTCTGGACCATGAATGTAAAGTAGTCTGTGTAAAATTTCTTAATTCTTTACATTTTTGCATCTTTTTATATATTCTTCGACATCTCTTGAATATCCCGGCCACCATGCTTCTAATTTTATCTTCTTTTGTGTGGCCGCTACTCCACAGTGTGTGTCATCATGTACACTTTTTATCACCAATTTTCTTTGTGTTTCTGGGGGAATTATCAGATCCTCATTACAAATCATTCCATGTTCTATCGCTAACTAATGTCTTATTTCTTTGAAGTGTCTTTCAGTCCTGGAACAATTTTCCCATACGTTTTTTTCTTATTCTTGATGTTATCCTACTTAGTTCTGGATCATGTCTAGTTTCCGCAGCCATTCTATCTAAAGACAAAACATCAGTCTCTACCCAATGTAAAAATGTATCTTCAAATTCTTCGGTTTTATCCTTTGACTCCTTGTAAAATTGCAATCTTGTTGGTCCATCTACGAATGGAATTGCATTTCCTTTGACACATTCAATATCAAAGTCAAATGCCATGAATCTTCTTGCTGATCTTAGTATTCTCAATGTCGTGACTTTGGGTGATTCTTTTCTTGGATTGAATATAAATTCTAATGGTCTATGATCACTTCTCAAAAGAAATTTTTTCCAATTAAAAATTGTCGGGCTGTAGTAGTTGTCCACACAATGGACATATTTGAATATATAATGGATATATTTGAATAATTAAATTCAGCGTTCGTTAGTCTTCTTGATAAATATATTATCGGATGTCCTTCTTGTGATAATATTCCAGATATTGAATGTTCGCTTGCATCTGTGGTTAACGTAATGTCCTTTTTCGGATCAAAAATTTTCACTACTGGTTTCTTTGTCATAATTACTTTTAATCTATTAAAAGTTTTTTCTTGTTCCTCTGACCAGATAAATTCAACATTCCTTTTTCTTAAATTTTCAAACGGCTCAGTCAAGTTCGTATAATTTGGTACTTATCGTCTGTAGAAATTCACCAATACCCCAAAAGATTCAAGTTCTTTTTTATTTGTAGGTGTAGCTATTTTTAGTATTTTTTGTCAAGGCTTGGTCTGGTGATATACCTTCTTTTGAAATGGAATAACCAAAAAATAATATTTTACTACTTTTGTTTACGTATTTTTTATTCATTTATTTTCATTCCAGCGTTTCTTAATCTTTTCAAGATGATGTCGGTTTTCTTTTTTAATTCATTTTCATTAGTAGCTCCTATGCATATATCGTCTTGGTAATAAACCACATTTTTTTTATATCTTCTTGAATCTGTTCGATGGCCCTTTGAAATATGGCGCTTGCTGTTTTTATAACATATGGCATCCTTCTCTATTTCAATAATCCTATTGGCGTTTTTATCGCCGTTACTTCTTTGAAGTTATTGTCTGTTGGTATTTGGTGGTATGCCGTTTTCAAATCTCTTTTTGTAAAAACGCTCATACCTGTCAGTGCATAAAATGCAACTTCAACATTAGGTATAGGATATGAATCCGAGCAAACTTTGTGATTTACGCCTATTTTATAATCTCCACGTATACGTATGTCTCCATCCGAGTTTCTTAAAACTACAATGGGTGATGCCCACTTGCTATCCCCAGGGGGAACATGTTCAAGGTTATGTTCTATTAATTTTCGTAGTTTTGCTACTACTAGTGGCAACAAATGTACTGGTAATTTTTGTACCTCATTTTTAAAAATCTTTTTTAACATGTAAGTATCGGCGAATATTTGTTCGCTGAGGTTGACTTTTATTATAGTTGTATTTCTGTATTAATTCTTATTGCTGTATAAATTCAATGCAGATATTTAAAGACATATTTCCTATTTGTAGTTGTTTCATTATTTTATATTAGCGTGATGCATTGTACATACGTTCGATTAACCTTAATTGAATTAAACCTTCTTCAATAGTATGTTCTACTTGTCCAAGTTTTTCAAACTCACAATATCTACCCTCATTTCGTAGACGGTGTAGATATTTTATGATTGGGTCGTCAATTTCTGGTTTCATCGACATGAACTTCGTTCTTTCTGCCACGACCAACCATTTCTTAAGCCTTATATTCCTTCTCATGATCTGAGTTTGTGGGATACACCATGGTGGAGACTTTGATTATCGTCTTGCATCCAGCTGTTGGCAAAAAGAGATCCGTAATTTCATTTTCTCCTCTCTTTTCTTTGTCGTCTTTTAGCTTTTTATCTCTTGTGCTCGCAGCAAAACGTAGTAGCCACGTATCAACAAAATCGGGATCCTTGAGAGAGTTGGTATCCTATTGGCGATGCCATTGTTGTGATGTGCAAGGTTAGCACTAGTTAGTGGCTGAGTAAGCAGAATTTGTCCTCCGTCCCACTAGCCAGACGGGTATAGCACAAGGCCTTTTTTAAGGTGGGCCCAGGCGCAGGGTCGTTGCCCAGATGCGCACAGCAGTCCCAAATATTCCTCGGGTCCCTTCGGCATTCCCCTATAAGGGCGCCTCAAGCGCCAGGCGATAACCCTAACCCCTCCGAGGAGGATTAAAGCCATGGGGGGCTCCATGAGGTTCGAGGAAATTAACCATCCGGCACGAATGTCCGACAGTCTGCTGAAAAACCTCTGCACGAATCAGTAGTTGTTTAAGCTTTTCAGTTATTCTCAGTGAGAGACTTATATAGGCTCTCTCTTACACTTATGCAATTAGGCAGATTAATTTGCCAGTATCACTACAAGGCCAAAATCTAATACAAACTTAAGGTCCCCATCTTTTTAAGCAGATCAAGTGTCCGGTGGTACTGTTATGAACCCCTCTGTCACTACCTTCAGTCCAGCACTTTTCAGTGATAGATTAGTCTTTACTATATCTATATCAGTAGGTCTAATTTGTTGTGAGTATCGTCCATTTTGGGTATTTTTTGGGGGGTATTTTGTTCCCATGCGTTTTTTAATTGATTTAGTCCTTGTACTTTTACTTCTTCCTTTGTTTTTTACTGTCTATTACTTTTATCTTTTATGTCTTACTTTTGGTACGAATTTTTTCTTTAATAATATAATTTTTTTTCTTTTCCTTCTCGGATGTGTTTACTAAATGTAACATCCAATCTGTTGTAGTATCTTAATATTTCTTTAATGATATCGTGGTTGTTTTGTAGATCAATTCTTGTTGGATTAATGCTCTTCCACCATTTTCTCTCTTGACTAGAGACGTTCTATATCTCCTCTGTGGTGATGCATTTTTTGGCGGGTTATTAGTTTCCTAACTTTTGTATCCATCTTTTTTTTTTCTGCTTACGTCTAGTTTATTATATTAAAACTTTGTCAATGCTTGTATTACTAGGGTGTTAATTACTATAATTTTATTTGCTACATTCATTTTTTTTACTATGGCTCTTATCCTCCTATGGAATTCTTTTTTTTTAAATTTATGTATATTATAATTGATACCATTCACTTCGATAATTCCTTAATAGATTTCATTGTCTTAACTCTGTAATTTTCATGTTTATATCTTGAGTGATGATTTTTGAGCTTTTCTTAAATGTGACTTTTACACATTTTTCCAGACCAATCTGTATCCTTATTTCGTCACTAGATCTTTTCACAGTGCTTTGTACACCCTCTAAATCGTCATTTTTTGCATATAAATTTAAATCGTCTATATAGAATAGGTGGTTTGTCTTTTGGTTGTCGTTTCATATCTATAGACTGTCTTTTTAAGTTTTATCATTTTATATATTTTGGAAAGGCATGTGATTGGTCAATAATTTTTTGTGTTTGTTGTTTCTTTTATTTTTGGTAGTAGGTATTTTACTCCTTCAGTGAACCAATCTGGTATTTTATCAGGTCCTTTATGAAATTAGATTCGTTATTAATTGATGTGATGGACGATGGGTGGTAGAGCCAAAAGTTGTTTTTTTTTAAATCTATTTCAGGTGACTTCTTTTTTATGTATACGTTTAAGTGGATTTATAATCTCTTCTGTTGTAACACCTTCGTACATTTGTGGTTCATTATTTTTATAAGTGTCTTTTATATTTTCAATCTCCCTTGAATTTTTATTATATGATTTCTTATAGTTCCATATATTGCTCCAAAATGATTTCAATTCTTCAATCGTTTTTCCTATTTCTCGATAGAATTTTTTGGGTCGTTTTGAAATATTTTGTTATATTTAAATAATTTTGTTCGTTGTTCATATCTTCGGATACGCAGGGCCGCTAGTTGGATTTTTTGCTTCAATTTTTCTTTCATTCTCAAGACCTTATCAACTGATATCATCTCATTTCTTTTAATTTTTCTTGCTTTCCCAGTTTTCACTTTGACACCTTTGACACTCAGTTCATCAAATATTGATATTTCTAATTTGTATTCCCCTCTCTTTATTTTTGTATCCTTAATTTCTATTTGAGTTGCTTAAAGCTATTTTGCTTATGTGTTAAGGTTACTGGGCTTATTACTGTAGCAGTCGAATATATTATTTCATTTAAAAGTGTAAGATCTGGTTTTGTAAAAGATCTTGTATCGCATAGTTTCCCACCTTTGTTTGTGTTAGGTTGTTTTTGTCATTTTTAATTTTATTTTTTTAGAGGTGCTCTGTCTTTCAAAACAGTATTATCTACTCTGGTTTATGCATGTACCATTTGGTAGTATGGCCTGAATTCAATTTCTTGGACAATTCTGTGACAGTGAACGAGAGTCAAATGAAGATTCCAGCAGAAAGAGGGCAAGACTTTGTTTGGCATGTAGAGCAGAGAAATAAAAAAGGCTTACCTTAAATTCAATGTCGGCGAAAATGGAGAATATTAGTGAGCGGAATATGTAGAGACTAGGCCTACATCGTATGCAGATTTTTGTTGCATAAAGTAGGCTCTGAGACCAACACAAGGATGAACACCAGAGAGCAAGCCCTACCTAGGGTAGGTCCGGCTTGTTTCCGGTTTCTTTCGACCCGGAAAACAGTCGGCCTCCAATTTTATAGACGGGGGGATGGGAGGGAAACCAAACGGGGGATTTTTTCCTTGTTTTCGTGTATATATGTTTTTCGGGTTTTTTTCTCCCATTCCCATCATATCCATTGTAAAAAATCATACATTGTAAATAAAATCATGCATCACTTTCGGGTTTTAAGTAGGACTTTTTCATAGAGCAAATGTGGTATTTTGGTGGTTGCTGCGTGCAAGGAGATGGACGAGTGATTATATATTGTATTGTTGAATGGGTCGGCGAATGTGGCTAGCTAGGTTCCCCATAGAAAATATAGTTAAAGCATGACCGCTCCCTTCCCCTCCCCCCAAACCACAAGGCCTCGTGCCTTCTTGTATTTACTACAAGAAATAAAGAACACCAGAGAGCAAGCAATTAATTGGAGAGAAGAAAAGAGAAAGAAGGGACCGGACGAACGAGAAGAAAGTTGGAAGTTATGATACTCTGCCCGTAAAACGGCGAACTAGTATTATCGCCCCCCACCCCACCGAGACGAACATTTTTTATTGAAAGGTGAATACCATAATCAGTTTCAACACAAATTCTCAGTGGATCACTTTCCCCATCCCGTCGTGTTTAGTCTTATACTCCTTTCATACTAGTTTGCTACATTCACTTACTATATGATTAACAGTTTCGTCTCCATTATGTAATTTTTACATTTGCTATTTTGTTGCGTATTATGTATTTTTGCTCTAATATAATTAGTCCTTATGGCATTGTTTTGTGCTGCTATTAGAAGAGATTCAGTTTTTCTCTTAAGGTTTCCTTTTCGTAGGCATATCGAGGTCTTCTCGTGTGACATTTGGCCAGTTTGTCACTTGAAATATCCATACAGTTATTTTTCTTCTCATTTCTATTTCCTGGTTATTGTTGTTCTGTTTGTACCTATATTGTCATTGCTGTTGTTGGCCGCTGTAATTTGTCTTTCTTTACCCTTTTTAATGTTGTCTTCGAGTACTCGTATTGATGCATTCACACTATCTTTAATGCTGGCAAGTCTTCTTCCACCTTCTTTTTTTGACATATATAGTTTGTCTATGTCATCTCTTGGATGTAAGGTCTTGTGCATCATCAACTTTCTTATCCTCTGGTCTGACTTCTCCAGTCCATTTTAAGAATGGTTTCGGGTATCTTACAAAGGATCCTGCCTAGGTGTTTATTCCTTTGATGTGATTTCTGCTGCAGAACTTTGTTTCGAGGAGTTTTCTCGTTCGTCTGAAGAACTCTTTTCCTATTTTTCTTTCATCTCTATTTATCCAATGGTGACTGCTTCCAGTATTCCCAAGTACTTGTAATTTTCCTTTTCTCCGAGCGTTCTGATTCTTTCTTGATTTGGCAGTTCTCTTCCTTTCATTATTTATCTTTTTCTACCTTTCATTATGAGCATGGCACTTTTTTCTGTGCTAAATTTATTCCTGTATCCTGGCTGTATATTCTAATTGTTTGTATCAGTGTCCAATTCTTTTTCATTTTTTGCAAATAACTTGATGTCGTCTATGAATATAAGTGGATTAATATTTTCTTGTGATTTTGTAAATTTGTAGCCTCCAGTGCACTTCTTAAATACGTGAGTTACATCATTGCTATTACAAATAATAATGGAAAAAGCGAATCTCCCCAGAAGATGCCTCCAGTTGTTAATTTCGCTTTCCAGTTTTTTTATGTCGTTCGTGATGAATTTTATAACTTTGTCGGATATTTTGTACATTTTTATACATTCTGTTACTCAATTTTGTGCGATCATAAGTTTTATTGTCGTCAATCTATGCCATGGTTACATTTTTCCGCTTCGCTTTAGTCTCCTTGATAATGTGCTGATCTATGCACAGTAGGCCACCTGATCCACTTCTACCTCTGTAGCATCCTTTCTGTTCTTCTGGAAATGGTCCGCGGCATACAAGCGAGTAATAGATCTCTTCTTTAATCTGTGCAGCCAGGATTTTCCACAAAATGAAAAGACGTGTCATTGGTCTATAGTTGCTAGGGAGGGTTCTTTTTGGATCAGAGTAGTTTTTTCCTTAGATGTTCATTCAGTTATACTTGCTTTTTCTAGGCATTTACTTAGTTATAGGGTCTGTCTGTTATGAATGGTCGTGAAGTTTAAAACCAGAATCCATATATGTGTGATAATACCCGCTTCTGCAGTTTGCATAAGTCATTGAGTCCACGTCTGAATACTTATGTGGGCCGGATCAAAGCGAGAAGCAGGTTCACAGAGAAAAGAACAAGACAAAACAACAACTTGTGGTTAAAACGTCAAGGGATGTTGAGAAGCGTGTAACACTTAGTGGATGATTAATTCTAGTTTGAGTTTCGGCTGGCAAAAGATTATCTTAACTAACTGGTAATGTCGCTGTTCGTTATTTCTTTGTCCCGGTCTAATCAACTCCCTTCGAACCCAAACTAAGTCTGACTCTCGGACCCAAAATGCACCTTTATATATACAGAATGTCTCATTATTATTTCCGGCTAATGGAACACCCACGAATAAACCCATAACTTTTTGGGGAGCCAATTCTCTCTTAAAAAAACTGGACATAAAATTAGTTCCTAGACTGGCCGTCTCCGATACAGGGACATTAAATTCAGACCCTTTTAAGTTCTGACAAGTACTTAACACGTCCGCAACTATATGTATAAACATTTTCTTATCTAGATTTCCTTAATCTAGTTAATGGGTTTTCCTAACATTTGAAATTCGATACCCAGGCCGAATCTAACTCATCTCGCCACATATATATGTGTGTATATGTGCGCGTGCACGTGCATGCATGCAGGTGAGTGTGGGCGTGGGCGCACACACACACATATACATATATACACACACACGCACACTGGTATGGGTGCACACACACACGTGTGTATACATATATGTGCATATATCCAACTCATAGTGTCACATATGTTATTATCGCCTGGCGTTTTTCAATCTGATACTTTCTTGAGTGTTGTTCGGAGCGATTCCAAATGTATGTCGCCTCACAGCTTTCTTCGATTCCATGTAATTCTTTTTTTTTCATATTTATCGAATCGGCCTTTCTGTTATGTTCTTTCTATTCCCATGTTTTACTCCAACATTGTTTTGTTTCCTTTGCACTCAGTCGTTATTTTGTCCTAATGTATTCTCCATTTACTTTTTGGTAGAATTTTCCTTATTTTTGGAGGTCCTGTTTTGTTTGTATTACTTGACTCTGTCTTGGTATCTTTTGAGTCTTTCTTTCACTGATATGTTTTATTTCTTCAAGTTGCATTGTCAGACTTGTCGGCTGTTTTGTTTTGGTCTTTTCATCCCAATATTTCCATCTGTGTTTTTCCTTCCTTAGTACCTTCACTTGTCACAGTTTCTTTGTCTGTCCTTCTAGCCTAATTTAGCGTCCAGATTTTGTATTTCCGTTCGGGTTCTCTTGGGGAACACTGATTTTATCACAGACCAGTTTGTTTAGTTCAATGATATTGCCTGTTGGGATATTTGTTAATAATCTCTTCACCTTTTTAGTTTCTATCTTAACTTTTTTACAGTCTTGTTTCATGGGGGATGATAATATAGTCTTCTTTTCAATCGTGATTTTCTTTATCCCTACATTTATTTTATGAACTTTTGTTAGCATTAGTTTTGTGGTGTTGGGGTCTGTGGTGTTTTGGTTTTCATGATTTAGTGTTTCAATTCGAGTTGTGGGATCTTGTTCATATTCTTCAATATTTACTTTACCACATATTTCTAGTATCTCAAAGTCAGAAAACCAACCTTTTTAAAAATATTCTTCGTTGGTCAGTAAGGTTTTAGCTTGTATTGAATCTAGCAGATTCTGCCCAAACTTTTATTATTCTTATTTTATACCCTCTTTCTGTTGGGTTGCTCTTAAAATAACAGTGAAATATGTTTTTGTTGTCTTCTCTTGTCCATTTTTCCGTTGGTGTCTCTCAGTTGAGTTGTTGTTTTGGTCGTTGCTTGTTTACCTAAAATTAGAACAGCCAACATTCGCAGGATGCCGTGAATCTCCTATGTTGGCTATCATGGGAGCGCCTACCGATCATGATACTCAGATGTTTGATCTGAGTCTCACGTTGATTTGGATTAGACATTTTTCATGGGTTGATTATTATCTGTGTTCCTGTCACAGATGTGACCTATATTCTTCTAAAAAAGAATACTTCAATGAAGGCAAAAACTACGTACGCCTTTTAAATTCCTAAGCTTTAAGTTCGTTAAAGTCAGGCATATTCATATTTCCAGTTGCTAAAGTTAGACTTTGCCGAAAAATCGTGAATAGACATCACACCTTTGGGTATCTCTTAATCATATTAAATATACATCTCTCAAAGTAGAAGCGTGGCAAGTGATTCTGAAAATTGATTTATCTCCCTTCTTTAGAAATTTTAATATTTTAATGTTTGACGTGAATGCCATTATTTTTTCAAGTGAAGCATTTGCAAAATTTACATGAAATATATAAAATTTTCGCTTACCAGCGATATCGTTTTATCTCACATTCGATATTAGTGTAAGATATATTCATATTTCCCTCTGGTAAGGTCAGAAAAATTGACAAAAAATCAATAGACACTGCACCTTGGGGCATCTATTAATATCATTAAATAGACATCTCTCGAAGTTGCAGGAGTTCTCCCCTAGTTCCAAATTCCCGTTTTTAGAAATTTCTGGAACTTCCTGATAAATTATTAAATGTAGTATTATTTCACTACTTGCGAGTTTTTTTCGCACTAGCTCAAACTGGTGGTCTTTCACTGGAGGCTGAGTAACAGCAAGTCTCTTCAGGTCTCCAGGACTCTTCTTAGTATCCTAGCCGATCTTAATGATATAGTCTGGATGGTCTCAATTCTTCCTCTGATTTCCAATTCCTCCAGTTTTGTTTTTTTTGTCGAGCGTTTAGGGGCCGTTGTTGTAGTTGCTGTTGTAGTTATTATTATTATTATTATAATTTATTATTATTATTATTCCGAAAAAAAGCAAAAAAAAAAAAGCATACATAAATAAAGTAAAGATATCTAAATTGATACAATGGTTTCGTTTTCTTTGTTTAATGGCCATATCATCTTTTGTGGACTATTTAATGCCAAAACCATCCTTGTAAAAGAAAGGTAGTGGTACTATTTAACCCATAGATGGGAAGATGGGGAAGTTCCTACTTTTCCCAAGGATATTAGTCTGAAAATGAACGTAATAACTCGCCTGGAGTTCGAACTTATTTACTTACTACGATGTCGCAGTCTGACACGGAGACTCTCCTTGTACAATGGTACAACTGTAGTCCGATTTTTGATGTCATCAATTTTTGTCAAATTTCCGCCTCTTAGGTTGCTTTTACGTTTCATTTTCTTCTTCTTCTTTTACTACTATTACTTCTACCACTAAATAGGCATATTTATTTATTAAAAAATGTATCATATGCCCTGTATATATATCATCATTAGGGCATAAAAAAAAAATAATAATGACGACTCCTCGCAAAAAATAAATCCCCAAGTTATCGAGTAAACATACCCAAACTGGTACAATGCTACAGCTGTGGTCCCATTTTGATGTTATCATTTTTCGTGAAGTTTCCTCAAATTTTAGTTATATAATCACGAATTATTCACAGGTTAAATTTATGTTTTAAATCACATTTTGCCAGCTCTTTGTGATAAAATTAGTAATAATTAGACAAAAAATAGATGAATTTGATGATTAAAAATTGAAAGAGTAAAAGAAGGTTGTGTAAGTATCTTAGCAGGTCGATAGCAACGAATGGTGGGGGAGGAGACTTTACGAAAATCGTTTATTAAGAACGGAACCATCACTCTCTGTGTTTCATTGTACCGTCCAAGATTTTATTAACTTTCAGGAGGGGAAAAATGGGAATCTCAGTGGTCGGCATAGGTGAAGACTTTACAAAAAAATCAATGACTCCTACTTCCTCTCCATGCAAACATTTAGCTGCGCCTGCAAATGCCAGCTATTTGCAGTAATAGCTGTTGTTGTAGTCAGTTTGTGGAATGTGATGCAGGTTGTGTAATGTGCACATTTCGCTGAAAGGATAAATTGGCTGCCCGAGCTAGTACTTGTTGTTGCTAAGCAACCGGCCCGGCAGTGAGTATGATTTATGCGCAGTTGAAGCTGCTACTACCACCACAACTTTCACTCTTTTATTATATAGTTCAGATTTCACGACTTTCCCGGGCGTGAACTTTATGACTGTTCATCATTTTCACTCTGTTTAATCGCTCGTGTGCAAGGACTGGCATAATTTTTCATTGTGGACTATCTTTTTTTATATCCCTGACTACCGAAATACTTTATAAAAAACGAAAATTGATACACACACATATTAAACATCTCCTAAGTGAAATTCGGACGAAGAGGTCGGCGTCGTTTTAAATGGCATGATCTTTCTTTTTCTTTCTCTCTCTCTCGCTCTCGTCCAAGGTTTTTACAATGGTGGAACTGCGAGGTATTTTAAAATAAGACAGGTCATTCTACTGGTATCTCTGGTTCTGTTCTTTAATTAAAAAAAAAATTATTTAAGAAGATATTACTATTCTGACCTGACCTGAAATGACTGTCATACATCAACAGGGGAAAAAAACGTTAATTCTTTAATACGCATTAATATTTACTTTAAATTATTTTTTTCTGATTAAACCTTAGGAATAAATTCTTAACGTTTTATTTTCCTTTTTTTTTTTTTTTGTTTTTTGTTTAAGCTGTTTCTTAAGAAATTTAATGTTTTAAGTAATATAAAACAATCTTGTTTCACGTCAACTTAGCTAGAAACCTATAAGAAAAAAGAAAAAGCATATCCCACAAATTCCCGCTTCTTTTATTATTGACAAAAGCTGTCAGGGTCTTTTCTAAAGACGTAACAATGACAAAAGGTTTTTTTGTTTTGTTTTTTTTTTTTGTTAGAGAAAATACTATTTTTTAAAAAATCTCCTTTTTAATTAATTTCTTTTATTTAATTTTCTTACCTTAGTTTTTCATCTTTCATTTTTGTTTTAAATTTTGTTTTGACAAATTAACTTTATTTTTTTGTATTAGTAATTATTTCAATTCATACACAGTACTTTCATGTCAAAAACCTTCAATTACTGAAAATCTTCACTTAAGCCACTTGTGTTTAGTACAAGAAACTTGTAAAATTTACTTTTATTTTTGTACATTACACGAAAATGGTATATTAAAAAAATTAGCATTTTCCTCGGTTGAGATAAGATTATCAACTTCTTTTAATTGAATTTTTTCTTTTCTCTAAAAACAGTTAGATTTTCCCCCAGGAATAGAAGTCAGGACAGGAATTTTCAACTCAAAAGGTAGTGATAATTTGGATTTATATATATATATATAGGCTCATTAATTAATAACTAGTCTTCAAACCCCCGAACCAAAGATTTTTAAGTACCTGCTGTTATGTATTCATAAAGTGGAAGATATATATACAAAAGATCATTTAAGATCTACCTTTTTAAGAACAAAACACGAATTTTTCATAGATGAAATTTATGCTTAAAATTAATACGACGTTTACAGTTTAATGAAATGATTTATTATTCTAAACCCTTTGTTTTGATTTTTAACTTTAAAGTTCATATTTTTTATTGAAAATATTAAAAATAAACTTACCGTGTTAATCTAGTGTTATTTTTTATTTTTCCTAATCACTTAAGTGTTTCACGTGGTCGTGATATATGATATATAAATAAATTTTTAAGCTTAATTTTTTCCCCTTTAAATACCACCGTACGTTTATTTTTTGTTTTACTTTTTAAAAAGTTTTCTGGGTAAATTTTATTGTTTTTTTTTTTATTTTTTTTATTTCTTAATTTTGATAAAAATGTCGATTGAAACGAAGTTTCTCCGTCGCTGGCGAAACAAAAAGAAAGAGAAAATAGGCAAGAATCTAATGAGTATAACCAGGAAACAATACAATAAATATTTAATGATACTCAAAGGAGCCTGGGACAAGAAAACTGTATGGACCAGTCAAGAGTATAATGTGACCCGCCGGTTCGACTTGTTCACTGACGGGCAAGAAGAAAAGCTTGTCAAAAAATGGAGGTTACAAGACTCTGGCTCGGTCCGGGTGTACATCGCTGATGAAGATCTCTTTGATATTATCAAAACTGTCCATTTGAACCATGGTCATGCTGGTATCAACAGAATCCAAAATATTACTCGTCAGCTATATGCAAACGTTACATCTGAGGCTATCAAAATTTATATTTCCCTCTGTCCTCGCTGTAGTAACAGAAGATATGGTAATCATAAAAATGAACCGAATAAAACCCCTAATAAGGACAATAAATTGATGACATCAACAGATAATGCTACTATATCTGTTGCTAATAATTGTGATGATGATGGCGCGACTCCCGTGGAAGGTGGGGCGGGATTTGAACCCGAAGAAACTGTTTTTGATTCGTATTCAGTACTCAAAGTGAGTATGGTACTTTATTGCACTTCTCACATATTTCTTTCTGTCTGTCTGTATCATAAAAGGTTTGTATCTTTTAAAAATTGCTATCTTTCATTTAATAATTTTTTTTCGGACGGAAGATTACTTACATTTGGTGTTCTTTTGGATAATGATGCCAGAGGAAGTTTTCATGAAACTGAGCATCGGCTAAATAATTGAAAAAACTTTTTATTCGGCTCCACACTAGGCCAGAATGCAACACAAAGTCGGTTTAATGTGGTGGAAGCAAGTCTCCTGCAGGTTGGTTTTTTAATATCCTTAGATTCTGGGCGCCTCAAGCGTGCGGCAATAAACCCAGGTCTTACTCCTTTTAACCGATGTGGGCAGATGCTGCCTAGTAGGTCGGCCCTCATGTAAATAAGCTGTTAATTATTTTATGTGCTTCTCGAGCCAAAAAACAAAAAAAAAAAAGCAATTATATATATATATAATATATATATATAAACTTAGCTTAGATTTGGCACAAGACTACGAGACATCCAGCAAGGATCGAACTTGCTGTAAGTAGTGATCTGCGAAACTAGCTTGTTTACACCACGTGTAGACAACCAAATGTGTATTGTTGGTTTTCCGATCCAAATAAAGTTTCAGGTTTTTCGTGTCAAATTTCATATCATTTCAGTCCTCTTTATGGTATAATCTTTCAATAAATTTTTTCAAAACAAGAATAAAAAAATACGGCGAAATTTCATAATAAGCACCCACCTTTTTTTTGTTTTGTTTTGCAAGTTAAGCTGTGGAAATTCAAATTAAAAATTTTTTGATACTAGTTAAAAATTGAAAAAAAAAAATCGCGGATCATTTTAACTTAGAGTCAATTCCATGATGTGAATTATCTATCAGTTTTATTCCTCCCTTTAGCCTTGAAGGAATATTATAATACTGAAATCTGATGACGAACAGGAACTTATATTTTGGTTTTGAATTATCCGACAAACTTTTAAGTTATTATTTACATTGGGAATTAAAATCCAAACAAATGACAGATAACTCGTTTAACATGTTCGGCAGAAAATCAGAGGCCATTTCACCGTTGTATTTGTATATTTACTAAGCTTACTTTAGTTGGGATACAAGATAAAACCTATGAGGCACCCAGTGTGAATCGAACTGCCAAACAAAGGTTTGATAATCTAGATTGCTACCGTTACATCACGTGAGGTACATATTATAATTATATAGTAGATAGGATCCCTCGCTATCTCCTAAATCTGGTTCAAATTTGACAAATTTTCTGAGTAGAGGAAGTTTTTTTTTTTTTTTTTGTAAATTTTTAATCTTAACCCATGGGTAAAAGCTAAAAATTTGTTTTTTTTCTAAGCAAAATTATCCACGAAGAAAAAAAATTTGAATTTTAACGGACTCGACAGAACTCATTTGGATATGTGTTGGTGGGGGTATATATATATATATATATATATATATATATATATATATATATATATATATATATATATATATATATATATTATATAAACAAAGTAATCCAAAAGCGATGAATTTATTACGAAGGGAAGTCTACGTTAAAACATTTCGGTTTTAATCTTCATCAGGACTTTAAGATAGTGAAATAAGTGTTGATGGATGTTTAACGTCTATTTTCCGTTGTAATATTCATCACTTTTGGATTACTTTGTTTTTTAATTCTCTATGCTGTCGGATTCCTTTCCATTATTTATTTCCATGTATATATTTTATTTTAACCCTCCTCCTGCAAAAAGTTTAAAATTTTACCAATGAAGTAAAAAAAAAAAAAAAAAAAAAAACAGATTCCGGTGTTAAACTTAGGCATTCCCTTGGAAAAATGGTCTTTCTCACGTAATTTCTTTTTACCATGTGACTTAGTGGCGCCAAATAAGAAATTAAACATCACAAAACCAAACTGCTGTCACGTGGCGCGCGGATGGTATTTAAAAGTGAATACTGATGTTTAACATCAGGCATAGACTGTTGGCAGAACTTAGAATACGTCGGCCTCATTCCCTGCAGAGGGTTAAGACCACCCCTCAAAAGGTGTCCTGGGTATGTGACACTAAATTGCATTCGGTGGTGAGGCAGCAGTTTATGATCTATAGAGAGTATGGAGTCACTCCTTCATTGCCATTACTCCCAGGTCCAGTCTGATCCAGAGTGATTGTAACTGTTTAAATCCTATCTAGTGGTCCGATAGATGTTTTCAGAAATTATTCGTATTAGATAGGAATACTTGAAACCATATAACTATGAGCAAACCATTTGTATTGAGAACAATTACTTGGAGCTATGATTGTTTACAAAGGATTATTATTAGTTATTTGAAACATTATGATGATGATGATAATAATATTAATAGACAAATTTATAAAAAAAAGATTCCAATGAATATTGAAAATATAAATACTTTACAAATGAACCAAATATTGACATTATATCTCCATAACTTTGATATGCTGTTAAATAAATCAAACCTTATTAGACACTGTTTTATCATGAATGTACATTGTAAAATGATTAAAACTTAAATGATTTTTTTTTAAATTGCATAATCTGAACCTCTATAATTAAATACTTCATACTTTTTTATAATTTAAAGAAATTATCAAAAAAAAATCTATAACTAAAAATTTACATTGTGATAGTGGTGGGGCATGCTCATTCCGAAAATTAGCTATTTTTTTTTTTTTTTTTTTTTTTCTCAAACAAACTAAATGATATTCAGTTTTATCACCTTTTAGTACTTTTATATAATTACTCTTACATATGTAAAGTAAAGTAAAGTCAGCGACCATAGTCGAGGGTGACCCGAAGGCTCCCTTTTCGATAGCTACTACACCAAGGTGTAGGGGAGGGCGCTACTCCTTCCCAGGATTGCTCTACTTTACCCTTGATCCGTACCTTATAATGCTGAGTGTTAAGCAAGGAGGCATCAAGTACCATTTTTTGAGTCTTTGGTATGACTCAACCTGGGATTGAACCCAGGTCTCCCGGGCCATTGGCGAACACTCTAACTGCTAGGCCACCTTTTAATTATAGGAGCCATTCTTAGCGCAATGGTTATCATTATAAGAATTGGAATTAACACTCCCATCTTGGGTGGTGGAGCTGTTTGCCTTTCAATTTGTGCTAATGCCTTTCGGAAAGGCATGAATTTATCACTTCTTTTAACTATGGGTAAATAGTAAGCCAGACTGAGTTATCTACCTTATTGAAATAATCAATTTAGGAGAAGGAAAACAGAATTCAAAACAGCACTACTCTTGATAAAAATCATTGACCTTTTATTGCATTATGATGAAGGGGTTGGATAAATTTATGTATAACTTGTTTGTTGCTTTCTCCTTTAAACTGCACAATAAGATAGAACAACAATGCTAGAACATAGAAATCTGAAAGTTAGTACATTATTTTTATTAGCAGTAATTTTAGGAGGGGAGTCCCTGTGACAAAATAGCTAAACGCGGCCTCAAAGTAAGTGAATAAAAACTCCAGTCATGTTATTACATTCACTTTGGGAAAGGTATGAACCTCCCATCTATCAGTTGAATATAGTATCATTGCTGTTTCAAGTGATGCTTGAAACCATTTAACTATGTGCAAATAAAACTATTGATGTTAGATAGAAATATTTGAAATCATTTAAGTGAATGCAAACTAATGACTAATACTAAATAGAACCATTTGTTTTAGAATATTTGGAACCATTTAAGTAAATGCAAACTAATGACTAATACTAAATAGAACCATTTGTTTTAGAATATTTGGAACCATTTAAGTGAATGCAAACTAATGATTAATACTAAATAGAACCATTTGTTTTAGTATATTTGGAACCATTTAACTGTGCAAACAATAGTAATATTAGTGGGTAAACAAATTTGCTTTAACTCATTTAAAAACAAAATTACCAACAAACTATTAACTTACAAATTATATCTATAACCATTTAACTGTAAGCAAACAAATGAGCTGTGGCTTGTTTTAAAATGTTACCTACAACTTATGCGTTTACAAAATCATATACAATATGTATAAAGAGGATTTGGCAATAAATAACCTGCAAGGGTTGATATGCCATAAAACCCAACTAAACTAATTCACCTTAGTTATTTGGCCCTTGTATTGCTACTTTGCTTTTTATCAAAGCTGAGCCCAGGGATTGAACCAACATTCAGGTAGACTCTAATTTTATACTATTATTTGTGACTTATATAAAGCCAGATATATAAGGTTCTATTTAATAAGCACAAATAATTTTACATTGGAATTTTCTCTACTCTTAGTCATGACAGAAAGATTATGTTGACAAAATTAACTTTGGGCATTTTTTTGTCAAATATTAAAAGTCTATATATATATTTATATGGATGAATGTAAAATTTTAGCATCCTTTCATGCCAAAAAAATAGTATTTTTCCTATTTTCATCCCCTGTAATGCTCAGATTGTGTTTAGTGCCATTCAGTTCTATGGAACTGAAAAAAGAATCTAAAAATTTTGACCTAACTTTTTCTCTCATATTCATCAGAGCTACTTTTTGGAACTTGGCAAATTACAGAAAGATGACCTAGATTTTTAAACTTGTTCACTTGACAAAAGTTTATTATACGATTGTTTTGAATTATCAATTTCTGGAAAAAGCCCAGCCCAGTTGGCTGGGGCTGTAGAATACACTGACTGCATCTTTACAGAGAGGTACCCCCCCTCTCCTCCAATGAGTATCCTAGAGATGATATTAAACAATCTGATGGTTAGGCTCCAGCAATGCTGGAGTTTTGGGGAATGTGGAGTACCCCTTCATTGCCATTGCTTTCTGGTCCACTTTGGCTTGGAGAGGAAGCACCTGGTAGGGTCCTATTGATGAGTCAATTTGAACTGTTAGAAATAGAACTGTTTGATCATTTAACTGTGTGTATCTACAAAATGTGTTTAGAAATCATGTATTTAATATATATGTATAAAAAGGATTTGCCATTAAATAACCAACAATGCTTGATATGCCATAAAACGAAGCCAACTTGAAAAGGCACTATCACGTATGCTGAATATTTTTTACAAAATCAGCTCTATTTGACTGGAACTTCAAAATTGCTTTTTTGTACAATTTTCACTGAATGCCATAATTTTTTTATATAAAAAAAAAGAAGAAAAAAAACAACAATGTACTGTAATTTGTGTATAACACACACTCATCTATTACACATACCCCTTACTTTAGACTTCATGATTCAAATAAAAAAAATTCTTGTATATAATATACACTGGCTTTTTGAAATTTTTATTAAATAAATTTAACTAAAATTTACCATTTGTTTAACTTTTTATCAGTTTTTCTGGTTAAAAATAAGAATTTATATAGTTTACATTATGTTTTAAAACACAAAATTTACACAGGATTTAGAGCAAACACACAGACATGTCTACACAAAAATACAACAAACTTATCATAAAAATAAGCTCACATTACATTCTCTGTAATGACATAAAACACATGAGTTTGATATAGATATTTACTTTCAATCATTCAATCCCAAATATTTTGAGGTATTTGGGTTTGAAAAAAATGTTAATTATATAGTTCTTGTGTATGCACTCTTTTTAGGTTGAAAAGTCTGGAAATAGAGTACGTCTTATACTCAAATAATTCAGTATATATAAATAATTCATTTAAATGACTATAAAAAGTGACTTTAAAAGGATTTTTCTTTGTGTTTTATAGATTGAAAATGCAGTGAAGCGTGAGCCTGATCAATTACCAGTACAGATAATTGAAAACCAAGGTCCAATGTTTAAGGTAATTATTATATTTCTCTTCATTATGTATGGCTAAAAGTTAACTTTCTGATTACTCCTCTTGGTGGGGGAGACATGACTCAGATCTTCCCTATGTCTTGTCTCAAAACTAACCAACTTGATGTAAACTTGTATTGGTATGCATTGATTTGTCATAGGGATGATTAATTTTTATAGTTCTTTGGTAAAACCTCTTATAATAGTCAAGTTCCTGTCAAAATAATGGGATTACTTTGATATGGAGCTGCACTTCTTCCTTAGATCAGAGTGTAGTATCTCTTCACTTTGCTTAGGATTAAAGTGCTACTCCCTAGTACTTTTGCTTGGAATGAGACTGTAGCTTTTCAGATTTGACCACCCTGGTAATAGGGCTTAGAATATGCTGACTGTATTCCCCTACAGAGGAGTAAGACCCTCTCCCTTCCCTCCAAAAAACAGGGTATCCTGGTTATGATATTAAACTACGTTTGGTGGTGAGGTTCCAATTCTGTTCCAATGTGTGAAGTACTGTTTCATTACTATTATTCCCATGTTCGTTCTGACCCCTGGTAGTAGTGCCTGTTAGTGTTCCGTCTATGGGTCAAATGGGTCTGTTTGAATATTATTAGTATTCAAGAGGAATACTTAATGTTATATAACTGTAAATTATTTGTATTAAGAATAGTTTGATTGATTTTAATAACATGTCAACCTGTATAGGGTTATTTTATGCTTAGAAGTTAGAGAATTGCTTACATTGTATGCTTATCATTTGCCTAAATAGATGTAGCTTGATAATTATTATTACTTAAAATATTCGGATTATTGACCTCATCTTTATTGTTATACTCACAACGTTTTGGCCGATATATCCTTCGGCCTTCTTCAAGTGTTTCATGTTGAACTTAAGAGTCCACACAGAATCTTGAGTTGATCCCTTTATTTGAACCATTGGGGTAGATTGTTCCAATTCAGTTAACCATGACTGGGTACAAGTGTTAAGTTATGACAAGTATTCCTTGTTGTTGTTATTTTATGGGGACTCCCATGTTCGACATGAAACACCTAAAGAAGGCTGTAGAGCATATCAGCCGAAATAGTAATATAACAATAAAAATAAGATCAGTAAACATTGTATATTTATATATACATTTTTTTGTATAGTTGTTATTTAAGAGTTTTTTATGCATCATTATGATATTGAATATTTTTATCGAATACAAATAATGTGCATACAGTTGTATGGCTGCTAGTAATTATTTCTTGTTAATAATAGTTATTTGTTTGCTCATAGTTAGATGGTTTTAAGTTGTTGTTATTGTTACTACTACTACTACTACTAATAATAATAATAATAATAATAATAATAATAGCTTAGTAAACTATTATAGTTTCTAGTAACTATTTTTAAAACATAATTTACTCACAATTATATGATATATTTGAACCATAGCTGAACCATGAACAGGTATTACCACTTGGGGTCAGAGTGAACCTGGGAGTAATGATAATGAAGGAATATTTCATACGATCTAGAGTTTAAGAATTGGAGCCTTGGAACTCAATGCAACTTAGTGTCATATTCAGGACACTTGAAACAGTCAAATCATACTGCTCTGTACTATATGATTTTTATTTTTGTCATGTTTGAATGTTAATTTATGGTGCTAATCATTTCAACAAAGTATACAAATAATTTACACACAATTGTTAAAAAATAACCTTCCATGTGATATAAAGGGAGATAACTGAGAAATAAGTTGAATTGAGTTTATATCCATCAATGGCTTTTCTTTTTCTTTTTTTTATAAATGTATGTGAGTAAAAAGAAAGACAGTTAAGTTACGAAGTAACTTGACTGCGAACTCGAGTTACCAAATCCATTTCCGGTGATGATAACTGTTATGTTATGAGCACCTCCAAAGAATGCTAGAAAATACAGTGGTCAAAATTTTGTGTATATAAAAACCAAGATGAGGACAATAGTATGAATTGTGTAAATAACTCTTCATGTCAGATATTAAGTGTTATTTACAAGTAGATGAATAATTTATTTATTTATTTATTAGTAAAACAGAGAGTTTTTGTTTTTTTGTTTAGAATAAAAAAAAAAACAGTTTCATTAAAGTAAAACTGTTATATCCTCTATATTGTTACCAACAGTAAACAAGTCAATTCATTCTGGAAGTTATTTCAAGTTTTAACTGATTTTTTTTCCCACCTCCCATAAAATTTTATTTCAGGAAGTGAGTATTTTCAGTTTTCTTTAAAATTTCTGTTTAGAAAGAAATTAAGGAATAAATCCTCTAAATTATAATAAAATCTAATGCAGATGATTTTTGACATTTTTTTTTTCTTTAGTTTAAAAATAATTGTAAACGACTTTTCAATGATTGATATTTTGGGTTCTATTAAGTATAGAAGTGTGTGTGTGTATGTATATATATATATATAAGTTTCATCTTTTTTGGTATGTATGTATCAACGTATAACAGAAAAAAGATGTCATTGAGCATTAAAATCACACATACACTTCAATATGTTTATGATAAGGAAAAGTACAAGATTTAGTTTTTGATTTTTACTGATTAAATGATATTCAATGATTCAAAATCAATTGTTTTGTGGAACTCTTCACAGTTCTTCATAAGTACAAAAAGTATGGGCAACTCTTTAGTGCTTCTGAAGATCTGCTGTGTTTGAATATTACACAGATTCCATAGGTGAAATTTTAAATTAATGTTTTGTTAAAAACTATTGTTTTGTAATTTTGTATTAATTGCCAAAAAAAAACATGCTTAATTTTTTGGAAAACTTATAAAAGAAATTATGAAAATGTTTCAAAACCAAAGGGTACCTTTTTAAAATACTATTGCAACTGTAAACCAAAAAAAAGAAATCTTTCTACAAAAATTTTACATTTTTTATCTTTATCTTTTTATTGTAAAGACGTTTTTATTTCTTAGTTTCCTGTTTCATTTTCAGAGAGTAAAAAAAAAAAAAGATAACAAGCTTTGTTTATTGATAACTCAAAAACTGATTTTTTTAAAAATATTTTTCATATTTCTTTGAACAAATATATTAATTTTTTTATTTTTAGTGTAAGTCAAAAACTATGCAATCATCAGACTAAGAAACTGACTATATATGTCCTAATCTTTATTTTAGTTAATTACCAAAGATTATGACATTTTTTTCCTTCTTACAAATTTCATGTATTTTAAGCTATAAATTGGGGTGTTTTGTTGGTATAAAAATTTTATGATGAAAAAAAAACAAAGTTACCATTTGTGTTCATGATAAATCCGTTTTTACTAATATCTCCAATTCCATGTATCATACATAAACATGATTAAATCAAAAGAAAGAAAATGTCAGATTTTATTTGGTCTTGACATTTAATTTTTGTAGCTTTTAAGATGCTTGATACATCTTCATACAATTTTATTAATTGTGCCAAATTAATATCTTTTCGAAATAAATTAGGATAAATTGTCAGAGTTCAAAACTTTTTTGCAGTGTGTGTGTGTGTGTGTGTATATATATATATATATATACTTAAATAGCTGAAGCCTGTAGGAATACTTACACTTTCAATGAATTTGACAGTCTTCTTCCTCTACATAGCATTATGAATGTGAATACAACTGAGTAATTTTGTGGGAGACTAAAGATATTTGTTTTAAAGGTAAAGTACTTTGATTTGTGAGTTCAGTCCTCACTTAGTACTCCATAAACATGGCCTTGTGCTCATTCTAAGCTATGTTTAGTAAATAACCATTTAATTGAAGGTACATCATTTTAAAATGAATGTTTCTTAATAGCTTACGTCATTGAAGTTGTTTCCTACTCTTGGTCTTTTTCATTTAGATAGACAATTGTTTCTTAAGTTTCATCTCATGTGATAAAGTGTTTTAGATGTATAGGAATTCATTTTGCTCCCCAGGAGGCCAAAATGTGTGATACAGGGACAGTTTAGTGTGGAGTACCCCTGCTGGGTGATGTTGGGTTGGCTGAGATCAGCTGTGTTCGGACTGGAGCATTAGTACAGCATGATGTCTACTTGCCAAGTGGACTCCGAACATCTACAGGTACTGGTGGTAATTTACTAAGCCTTTTGCTTAGATGTAGCACAAGGCCATATGAAAGGGGCACCCAATGAGACTCGAACTCACTCATGTAGGTTTGCTAGTTGAACTTGCTAACCATTACACCACCAGAAGCGCCTCATCTACAGGTACTGGTGCCGTATTGCTATTGGTTGTCGCTTATGTATTTTTTGTACATGTGCTCTATAGTCATATTTGCATAGCACATGTGGTGCATGTGCAAATATACATATTCATAAGCCGGCAGTGTGACTTCATCGAAACGTCCCTGAATAATATTCTTTCACTACCATACAGGTGGGGCAAAAATTGCTTTGTTCCAATGCATTCCCCTTCAAAGACAAAAAGCAATAGACTCGACTCTTACTTCTTTTAAACAAGGGGACAGGTGCTGCCGGTACCAAACTCCAGGTGTGTCTTGGAATGTATGAGAGAGATACAGTATTAAATAGAACAAAGAAAATACTTTAGATAGCTGAGACTCAGGCCACATAATGTGTATGTGTGAAGGAGAGGTCTCTATGTACTGTACACTTTACTTATACGAAATATTGCGGAGAGAAGGGTTTATTTACACGATTTAACTATATTTTTTTCACCTATTTTTCTTAATAAGAAAGTCGTGTGTATGTGTATTTTACACTTTATTAAAAAGAAAACAAATCGGGACATTAGTGATACATTATCTGAGTTATATTGTTGACTTAATTGTTTTAATGTTTCGTGTTGCTAAAAAATTTTTTAAAGAGTGTGAAAAAATTATAAAAATATATAGAATAATATAATTGTAAGTTTCTTGATTAATTTGAACGGCATGACAACCTATCTAGGGTTATTTTATGCCTAGAGGTTAGGGAGTTGCGTTCTTCATACATTCATATTTACGTTTTTTGTGTATTTTTTTTAAGTACCCTGTCCTCTTATTATGAATAATTTTTAAACAGATATATTTGACCCAAAGTTGAATTTGCGATAAAATGAACGCATAGTAAAATGAAATTAAAAAAAAGATTACAAAGCAAAACAAACAGCTGCCTCCATCATGCAAGGTAATGGAGGTTTATTTACAGTTCAAAGGAAATCTTTTCTCTAGCAACTTTCATATTGAAGGAGGAATGTTTTATTGGATTTTTATGATTAAGATCATTTTAATGGAACTTTAGAGCTATTTTTTCGACCTGAACTAATTTCGTTTATTTCTGTAAATGATTAAACATTGATAAAAACATGATTAATCGATACATAATATTTTTAATGGTTAATTATTAGAGACAATATTTCGTTTCTCCCAACAGATTTGCCATTACCAAGCTCAATATCGCATAGACATGAAATGTATGCAATCTGTTGGATTTTTTACCTTTTTTTATTTTTTATCTGTTGGATGAATTGATACTTATTTCCTACTTTTATTGATTAAAAACATTTGTTTTGATTTTGAAGAAAAAATACTTAAAAAAAACTTGCGGTAAGAAATTTTTAAAATAAGGCATAAAAATACATGAGGCAAAATTTCGTTCCGCCTTGCCCTTTAAATTCGCCTTTTCGTATCGTAATTGTTTTTCTTTCTACCACACATGAAATGTTTGCAAGGCGAGATATTTTACTCATTTTTGAAAGATCTCATGGAAATGTTTTCCGTTTTTTTTTTTTCTCTAATGGATTAGGGTTTTATTGAACTTCAAAATCTGGAAAGAAGTAGCGGGGAAATAGCCAAAACCAAATAACAACTAAACTCTGAATGTTTGCGCTGCTGCTGTAATTGTTCCTCATTGCCGCCTTCAACTGCTATGTCTATGGTTTCGCCTTTACCTTCATGTTTCGCCTTTTGTTCTTTGTTTTTGCCTTGTTCATCTTCGTTTACGGCCACAAAATAAAAATTCAAGCCTTCACTTATTACTTTTAAGTAATTGACATCACCACGCACACACATATATATCTATATTGTTTATTTTTAATCTCATAAAACCGTAGGATTTAGTGAACTTTTTTTGTTTTCGTTCTGTTATATATACAAAGTAGGCTTAACACTGTTTTCAGAATTTTAAGTTTATCTTATAGACTTATTGTCTTTTTTTAGACTTTTTATTTATTTATTATTTTTGTTTATTTATTTATTTTGGTTAATAAATTTCTTTATTGATCTTCGTCTGGAGTTATCCGGGTATTTCTGTATATTGTCATAAAATCAAATTTCATTTCTATTAGTGCTTAATATTATTATGTGGTAATAAACCTTTCCAACCAGGTATTTTTTTTTAAGAAAAAAACTTTAAACCTACGATTATATCAGTTTTTTTTTTTTTTTTTTTTTTTAAAGGGCAATGATGCTGATTTTCTGTTGAACCCTAGATTCAAATGAATGATCCTTTCTTTTTCGATCAAATACTCAGTCTTGATATATTTGTATATATATATAATTTTTTTTTTTTTTTTTTTATAAATGAATGGGTCAAATGAAAAATCTAGTCGATCAAATAATCATTTACTTGACAAAGTTTTTTTTATTGCTATTATTTTAGATGATATGACAGGGAAATTGCTAGTAAAGAAAAAGTTTTTGACTAAAAACAATAATCAATTTAAATATTTTAATTTGAGAAATTTGATTATAAATTTTCGTATATGGTTATATAAAATACAGACGTTTGTTATATTTTCTTTCTCTGAATAAATCTCAATGCTTTAACATGTAATTACTTTATAGTAATTTTAAATTCCAGAAATATTCAATTTGTTATACTCTAGCAAACTCTTCTCGGTTTTAGTCACGTTCTAACAAGTTCATTTTTCTTAATTTTTGTTTGTTTTTTGTTTTTGTTTTTTTTTTTTTTTTTGTTAGGCATACAGAAAAATAATCTTGATTCGAGGAAGTATAAGAAGATGCAATTTAATTCAAAGCTCCTTGTAAAAAGATTTTGGTTATATTTAGACACTCGATTGGATACAAAATAAAACCCTAAGTTAATTTTTTATTCTTGCTAGAATTTATAAATTATTTTTTAATTCAAACGATTTGGTTACCTTAGTTATAAATTGCGACATATAAAAAAAAAATGAAAATTAACGTTACTTGGTTAAAAATGTACAAAAATAAAAGCGAAAGAAACCAGATTATTACTTTTTTTAACAGTTAAGAAGGCATTTTGGTCATATTTTTATTGAATGTATTAATTTATTTTTTGTTTCCGATTCTTGATTTCTGATGGGTATAAATTGGATTTATTACTTCCAACCCTCTGCTGACTAATTAAAAATTGACGTTGATCATTTTGGAAAGAATAGCATTCATTCAATTCTAAAAAGATATATCATTTCACTGTAAACTTTCTTAAATCGAATTGATCGGATTTTCATTCAAAAGTCCAAAAATGATGTCCCAGCATTAGTGGGTACTAATACCGAAGACCCCCTCACACCTGTAACGAATGAGTTAAAAGTAGCCTATTATGAACTTAGTGACAATGCCCAGAAGAGGAAAACCATGAAACAAATAATTAAAATTTTCATACTTTAGCATTTTTACATACTAAAGACATTTTCCTACGCCTGGGAGAAAAGTTCAGGAAACAATTCAAAAGAAGTTATTATTTAAAAAAAAAAAAAAACTTTTAAAAAAGTTTTCGCCTTAATAACAAAATCACAGCAAGCTACAACAATGATTGGTAGCAGCCAGTGTAATAATTATGACAGTATAAACAGAGGGCAATCTGAGGAGGCGGGAAAAGAACCCTCACGGGCTGAATTCCAACTAATTGCTTCTAGTCGTGGGGGGAATCTACTTGCTCTCAACGGATTCCTGTTTCGCCTTAATTATAAACGTAAGGACCGGACCTATTGGAAATGTAAAACATCTGGTTGTCTTTCCACGGCTATCATATCCGATGCTCAGGGCCTTGTGTCCTGTAGAGAGAACCATAATCACTCTGATGATCAGTCTGAACTTCAACTACGGTCGAATTTAAATGAAATGAAAAGAAATAGTTGTCAGCGCTTTGATCATGCAGCGTGTACCGCTACTAATAGTGCTATCAAGCCGGTGACCAATGATGATAAAACCCAACTTGCCGAAGTACCCACTTTTGATGGATCGTTTTATTTAAGTGGAATAGAATTTGACTCTACAAACTTAAACTACTTTAAAACAGAGCTTCCAGAAGAAGAAATTGCGGCAGAGGCGATTAAATTTGAACAGGTATGTATGCATTATTATTTAAATAAATATATTTAATATTTCTTAAATACTCTGACAAAAAATAAAATTGCAACATTCAGAATGTTTCACAGTGTTTAATGAGCTCTGTGAGCGAGGCTTAGAAGACATTAACTGTCTTCCCTGCAGAAGGATAAGATTCTCCCCAAATGAGTGTTGTGAGTATGACTAAACTTCATCTAATGGTAAAGCTCCAGTTCTGGAGATATGGGAAGTGTGGAACCATTACGTCCAGGCCTACTTTGACTCAGAGTGGTAGTACCTATTAGGGTCTCATCTATGGCTCAAATAGATTTATTCAAAAACTTATTCCTATTCAAGAGGACAGTGTTCAAAAATAAACTTAAACAACTACACAAAAATTTAAATATGCGCATACAATGAATACGATTCCTAAACCTCTCAGCATAAAATAACCTGAGATGAGTTGGCATGCTATTAAAATCAATCAATAGTGTTTAATTCTTTTTTCCAACATTATCTTCACATTGTGTTTTTATAGTGTTGAATTTTAAGGAACAAGGTTATTATCATTTTCTCAGCTTAGTTTAAATGTATAAGGCCAGAAGCATGTGGTGCTCAGTGAGAATTGAACTCATTGACTTACTTACATGTACTTGTATCGGCTTTGACCCTGGTCGGGTTGAACCAGCTTCCTCCCGAGCAAGTACAGCATATCGCTGTTTATGTTGCTCATTGAGGAAGATACTTTGGAATTTGATTGAGAGAAGGGTTCCAACTCATCCCAGGGAAAATGCCGTTTGCTGCAGATTTTCCACAGACGCGTTGACAGAGGGACCCGAGGCCGCCAGTTTGCAGGAACAGACACCTCCTGGATTTTCACCAGAGCCGGGTTGTGGCCCTAATACTGCTAGATGCCTGACCAATCCGGCTTGGGTGGCCCTACCAGGAACCGAAGTTCTCGACGGCATAGCTCTGGCTCTACCCATTGCCACCACACTGTCACATTGAGGAGGGGTTGGACTTTAGGGTAGCAACTCATTAACAGTGGTCTGCGAATCTAGCTTATCAACTATTACACCACATGAGAGCAAGGTAATATGTCTAGATTGCAGTAAATGATCACATTTATATAGGTTCCAAAATAAAGGGGTCTATCAACAGTTCTTGGGACCCGATACATATACTGTACCCAAGTCAATATCAGCGTCATTCTCCAGGGTTTTTGTTTTACCATCAGATAAAATTAAATATATTTATGAATATAAAGAGGGAAAAATCATTTTTGTGCATAATTTCATTCCATTGAATATGTAAAACTGTTGCTTGTGAAAAGTGTTGTTGAGTCAGAAGTTTTGCAATATTTTAGTACATGCTAGTTTGGGGCACATATATCATGTGACCAAAGCAGTTCAAGCTGTGGAAGTTAGCTGCTGTGGTTGATAGTATTGTGGTAGTTGATGTGCTGACGTGTTGTACATTGCTTCACTCTGTGTGTAATTTGAAAGCTGTTCAGATGAACATGCAATGTAGTCTAATTCAGGAACTTAGGTGTTACAAATTCAAACTCGGCCATAACACTGACAAAGCAACCAAAAACATTTGCTGTGTGAAAGATGAAGACAGTTGATCACAGTACAGTAACCAGATGGTTCAAGAAATTTTGCTTAGGTTGCAAGGAACTTAATGATAAGGCAAGGGCAGATAGGGGTAAAAGTATGGATTCCAAGCAAAGAGAGGCAAATCTGGTAAGTAGTACTCGGAGAGTATCAGGCAAGCTTGGCATCTCACAGTCCAATATGATTTCTTTCTTTCATGATTTTGGCAAAAATGTCTACAGCTACAGAATTGTGCATTGTGTTATGAAAATATTGCAAAAATTTTGACTCAGCCTTGTAGTAAAACCTGTTTTCATTGCTGGATAAAGCACCCCCATCCACCCCGCATGTTGACCATGACTGGGATAATCTCTACCATGTCTTATCAGCAAACTCTTCTCTCATCTCTTTATTTTCTGTTTGGTCCTTATCAGTAAGACTGTGTCAAATCTCTAGGTACTTGTATAGAATAGAATGGGGAAAGAAAATTTCCATCAATTCTGTAGTAATGTTTCTGTTACTTTCAGCAATTTTTTTTTTTTTTTTTTTTTTTTTTTTTTAAATTTTCCTGAACAATCACTGTTAAGTCAAAAAAAATGACAAATCACTCAACATCTTAGTAATTAGGGAAAGGAAAGACTAAAGAAATATGTCCAATAACTGAATTGAAGCTCGTTGAAGGTGTAATTCACTTTATAACTTAATTTAATGACATTATCTTATTACTTAACATTTTATTGGCAAAAGTAGTAGTTTCATTCTGGTGAATAAAAAGTAAATAATCATCATCATTTGCCCAGTTGGGTGGGGTTGTAGAATATACTGATTGCACCTCTGCAGAGGGGTAAGCCCCCCCCCAACGAGTGTCCTAGATATGTCACTAAACAATCTGATCGTGAGGTTCCAGTTATGCCTTGCCCAGTTGGCTGGGGCTGTTGAATACACTGACTGCTTCTCTGCAGATGGGTAAGACCTCCCTCTCAACAAGTGCCCTGGATATGACACTAAACAATCTGATGGTGAAGTTCCAGTAATGCTGGAGCTTTGGAGAAGGCAGAGTACTCCTTCATTGCCATCTCTCCCAGGTCCACTCTGTCCCAGAGTGGTAGCACCTGATAAGAGTCCTATCTATGGGTTAAATAGAACTAAACCATAGTTTCTTGACTTTGCTGTTTTTTGCCTTTAAACTGCGTATTTATGCTAAATTGAATTGTTTAAAATAGAACTATTTTGAAATTTAAACTGCGTACTTATGCTAAACTGAATTGCTTGAAATAGAACTGTTTTGGCATCTAAACTGTGTACTTATACTAAACTGAATTATCTGAAATAAAACTGTTTTGACATTCAACTCTGTGTATTGCACAGTTGGCTGGGGCTGTAGAATACGCCAACTGCACTTCTGCAGAGAGGTAAGACCCCTCCACCCCATGAGTTTCCTGGATATAACACTAAATAATCTGATGGTGAGGTTCCAGTAATGCTGGAGGTTTGGGGAATGTAGAACACTCCTTCATTGTCATTGCTCTCAGGTCCACTCTGGCCTGAAGTAGTAGCACCTGATAGGGTCCTATCTATTGGTTAAATAGAATCAACTGCATACTTATGCTAAACTAAACTGAATTAGAGCTGTTTGTCTAAACTGAATAGCTTTAAATAGAAATGTTTTTGACAATTAAATTGTACTTACATTTAAACTGCGTGCTTACGGTAAACTGAATTGTTTAATATAGATATGTTTTGACATTTAACTGCATGTAAACAAATTTGTACTTATACTAAACTAAATTAGCTGAATTAGAACTGTTTGACTAAACTGAATTGTTTGAAATACAACTGATAAAGCAGCATGGTTGTTTTGTATTAGACTTATACACCAGATGTGTTATCGGCTTGTTACTATGTACTTCACCAACCACTGAACAAAAATGACTGAAAATATCAAAACCCTTATCTAAATGCAGAAGACTCTGAACATCAAGAATAAAATAAACCCCAAAAATTATTAACCAAAACCATACAAACAAACAAAAACAATGTGACTCCCAAGGATCAACCAAATCTTTAGATTCTATAGTGTAGAAATTATGGATATTGAAACTGACAACATGATTGCAAACCTCAATCTAATATATATATATATATATATATATGAAACAAGATCTTTTACAAAGCATATGCCAGTGAAGCAAAATTTGTTTACTAACCTTTGTCTCATACTCTAACAATTTGTTTGAAAACAAAAATAGTTACCTACAAACTATTTGCTTACAAATCTTATATATAAATCAAAATTTGGCATTAAATAACCCCCAAGGGTTGATATGCCATTAAATACCAACCAACCAACCAAATTCACTTTTTTTATTACTAAACTTTAATTATCAAGATTATGTGATATCGCAATATGAGAGGAATAACAATTTTTATCTGATAAATAGAATGTAGCACAATGTTTGTCTTCTGTGTAGGTCTATAATAAAAAAAGCATCCATCCTATGTAGGTCTATAATGGAAAAAAAAAAAAAAAAAAAAAAAAAGCCTTCATCTCTTCTGTGAACCAGATTAATGGTATTTTCTCCTTGGGATTTCGGGTTGCAAACTGGTTCTATCCTATGGACCATTGGGTGCTGACACTTACACAAAAGTGTCAACTTGGGGCTGATGCTGGAAAAGTAAAAGGTAATTTTCATAATATTACTGTAAATGATCTGTAAAAAAGAGTGAAGAGGGTGGGGGGTGCGTGATTGAAACTCCATCTTATCTGGATTGTAAATGTAAGTGTTAAGTTATACTGTCTTAGGGTTAATGACATTTCTTTATAAGCACCAGAATTGAAATTGAATCCTAATTCTATTCCATTTGTTTCTACGCTTGTAACATGCATAAGTCATTCTTAATGTAACAGTTATTTTCATAGGAAATGAAATTGGTGATCCAAGTTCAAATCCTGGATGAGGTTATTTTATTTTGTGCAAGGGGAAGGCATGAATCCAACTATTGTCCTTCAATTGTGCATAAATAGTTGAGCAGAATGGGATTCTTTTGCCTTGGTTTGACAACCAGTCTAAGAGAAGGAAAACTGAATTCAAACTAAGTTTACTCATCTCAAAAAATTTTGGCTTGTGGTAGTGGAGTTGGGTAAATACATACAACATACATAATGAGTTCTCTTTTCCACCTTTACACATGGACCGTATTACTAGTTAACTTATGACTTACTGATTTACGTATGGAAAATTC
The DNA here is from genome assembly GCA_963585895.1 of Sepioteuthis lessoniana. Classification (NCBI taxonomy): domain Eukaryota; kingdom Metazoa; phylum Mollusca; class Cephalopoda; order Myopsida; family Loliginidae; genus Sepioteuthis; species Sepioteuthis lessoniana. The sequence continues at coordinate 67,662,161 of OY757937.1, forward strand.
TACCTGTACTATTCAATAGTAAGAAAAATTTCATATTGGATATTTTAAAAAATATAAGTGGTATTTCAGTGAATATAGATACTATGTTTTGAACCAAGGTTGAGTAACAGATACTACACTCTAATCTTGGCCAAGTGTGCCAATCCAATAACTAGTCTTTTTATTTATTTATTTGTTTTTTATGGAAACTATAAAAGCTGCAATTAGAAATGGTGTTGAAAATGCCCCATTTTTTTCTTTCCCTTTTATTTATTTATTTATTTTTTACATTAGAACATTTGAATTAGTAACCATACCCAAACAAACAGGATATGAATTTTATGTGCCAGTTCAAATGAAATATGAAAATTTGAATTATTTTCTTCCTTTGCCGAATTAAAGCCTATAGTCTAAGGGAGGCAATTTTGAAAAATTTCTAATTTTAATTTAATAAAGTAACATATTTGACCGTTTATAAGTTGCACTTTTTTCTTTTCTTTTTTTTCTTTTTTTTTTTTTTCTTTCTTTGAAAAAAGTCCCTGAAAATTAGCCTTCATTATATAAAGTCAAGGGTCAGTTTTGGGTTACTGGTTAGTTAAGTTTTAGTGCTGCAGTGGCCCTTAAACTGCAAATATCTCCAGTTTGAATACATATGAAACTTTTAAGATGACTTGATAATGAGAGAGACTATGAATGTTAGGCGAAAACCCTTCATTTGACATTCATAGTTTAATTTTTTAAATTTTTTTTCTTGTGTGTGTGTTTTTATACTTGTAATAGTGATATTATTGGATTACATTTTTTAAAAACTGTTACAATGTACGTAATTGATTTATAGATTATCTTTTTATTCGTGTTATGAACATCTTTTTTAGAATAATTTTTCGCCTCAAAATAAGGGGGTCTTCATTACATGAGATTTTTTTGAAAAGTCAAGCTTACCTTGTTTCTTGGCCCAATCTTGCCAATAAAAACACCATTTTGTGGCTAAAAATTAGTGACTGTTCATTACACAGTCTTTCATTTATTGCTCAAGTATATGTGGTATTTACTCAGTTGAAGTCCACAAGTAAACCATTTGATCTTTGTAAAACAAATAAGCACTGTACAAACATTGTATTTTGCTAATAGTTACATACTATTCAAATTGACAAGGGAGAGAAGCTTTATTATTGGAATATTTTTCATTATCACTCTCACATATTGGTCACCTTGTTGACATGGCTTACAATATGTTAACTGAATCCCATACAGAGGGGTAAGAGCCTTCCAAAAATGAGCGTCCTCACTATGACACTAAACTATATTTGGTGAAACTACACAAAAAAATGTGAATGCAAATATACAAGGTCACAATTCCTTAACCTCTAGGCATAAAATAACTCCAGATGGATTGACATCCTTAAAATCACTCCATCATTTCACATATTGATACCATTAAATCTTTTTTTCTGTTTGGGTGTGTGTAATATATATACATACATATATATATATATATATATATATATACACCATTTCCAAACTAGGCAGAATTTACATTTGTTGCAAAATTTTAAAAGAAAATCGTTTTTCAAAAAAAATTCCCTGTATATATTACATGACCCTTGTGTGTGTGTTTATATATATATATATATATATATATATATATATATATATATATATATATTGCAAATGACATTTTCCTGTACTCCAAAAATAATGTGTTAAATAGCAAAAAAATGAATAAACCTGACAATGCAGTTTTAATCAATATAAATTATGCATACACACATTCTACATAGATTATCTTGCTTCTCTCCCTTTGCAGTGAAAATTTTGGGGGGTCAAATTCAATTGTATTTTGATGATGCTTGATCACTAAGGTAAAATGTCTACCTGATTTTGAAAATTGCCATCTTTGACCTTCTGAAATTAGTTGAAAACTTAGCAGAACATGAAAATTATAATGTTAAATAATAATAATTTTGTGCGATACAACAAAAAAGAAAGTTAGTCTACTAAAAGAGGAATTACTTGTATTTATTAGAAAATATTTAGAATGATTTGAAAAAGTTTAGCAGAAGATGATACTAAGAAAAACTTTTATTTATTAGAAAATATTTAGAATATCATGAAAAAGGATAGTAAAAGATGAAAATAATATTAAAGTGAAAGTTGTACAATTCAATGAAGAAAGCCATGGCATTAAAAGAAGAAATACTTTTATTTATTTGAAGAAAAAAAAATGTATATGTGTGTGTGTGTGTGTATATATATATATATATATATATGTGTATATATATATATATATGTATATGTATATATATATGTATATGTATATATATATGTATATGTGTATATATATATATATATATATATATATACACACACACACACACGAGTCAAAAGTATTTGCCACCCTCAAAAATTTTAATTTCTCAGCCTAAAAAGGAAACAAGTTAAACAATGTTTTTATTGATTATACTATTATGTTTGGTTTGGTTGGGTTTTATGCCATCTCCACCCTTGTAGGCCATTTGATGCCAAATCCTCTTTCTATATATACCTTAAATATATATGATTTCTAAACATGTTTTGTTGATAACGTTTTTAAGTGAGTCTTAGCTCATTTTATCTGCACACAGTTGAATCATTTCAAATTTCGCTATATAACATCAGAATTTAACATTGGTTATTTGTTTGCACATAGTTTGTATTTTTATTTTCAAATGAGTTTGAAGTAATTTGTTTGCACACTAGTATTGCAGTTGTTTCTATAGATTTCATTTATTGCTATCTAAAACTAATATTTCTATTCAATATTAATCATTTGTTTGCAGACAGGGAAGTGGTTTCAAGTTTTGCAATTTAACTTAATTCTATTGAACATAGTCAAATGGTTCCAAGTATTGCGATGTTATACCAATTTAGGCACACAGTTATAGAATTTCATGTATTGTTAGTATGACTTAGAATTCAATTAATCGGTCATTTGTTTACATGCAGTTAAATGGTCAAACAGTTTTATCTCTAACAATTCAGTTTAACATTAGTCATTTGTTTTCACACAGTTTAAATATCAAAACTGGCTTTTTTGATTCATAGATAGAACCCTGTCAGGTGCTACCACTTCAGGTAGGAGTGGACATGGGAACAATGGCAATGAAGAGGTATATCATATTCTCCAGT